>OX940909.1:8130872-8289351 GCA_954871355.1 Cabera pusaria | reverse complement strand
TATACAATATTCTTGCAAAAAATATTATCTCTGAGTATAGTATTTGTTTGTTAAATATTGTAATTTATGCGTACATTCTTATACACTTTATTCTATACATCTATAATCAAAATGCACGAAACAGTATATACATTTCACACTACTCTTACACATACATAATCTACCTGTATACAAACACTCAACACGCACAACAATACTTAACTCTTTACTTTCTAAATAAAGACGCGACTTTTAATAATAATATCAATAAAATATCGTTAAAACTTATTTTCAAATACATAAAATATCTAAAACATTTCTCCTACTTCTCGTGCCACGGTAGGTATGCGTTACATAGGCTAACGTATCCAAATCTGATACAAACAGTTATGCCATTGAAAATCACAAATTTATTTTATGGATAGTATCCAACAAATAAATAATGAAATCGAGACCGTAAGCGAATCGTTATCTTATCAGTGCTCACCTGAAGAATGTTTACCTTACTTTAGGCAATGGAATATGCATGACACGCTAAAAGTGTTACACTTAAACATTCGTAGCATAGAGAGGAACCTAAGTGAAGCTAAAATACTACTATCTAGACTTGAATTTGAATGTGACATACTTATTTTTACAGAGTGCTGGCTCAGTAAGTCCACGATTACGCCCTTGCTTGACGGATACTCTGGACATAGATCGGAATTCAATAACCAAAACGATGGAGTAGTTATTTATAGTAAAATTAACTTCGACTGTGACGTCAGTATACCATCACTCACAGATGCAAGTTGCTTACTTCTTACCCATCAAAATACATTAGCCATTGTAGCTATATATCGATCACCTTCTGTAAAGAATGCTCAAGATTTTATAGATAGTCTTCATAATTTGCTCATAAAATTAGCTAGTTTTAAATCAGTTGCCATAATTGGAGATATAAATATAAATATTGCTCCTGATAGTTGTGATCAAAACTACCATGACTATCTAAACGTTTTAGCATCACATGCGATGCTCCCCGCATATCTGATCCCAACACGTGACACTAGCTGCCTGGATCACGTGATTCTAAGAACTCGCACAGATGCTGTAACTTTTGTACTTGATTGTACTATCACAGATCACGCCCCAGTTCTTCTCTGTAGTGCAAAAAAGAAAAAGGTGACCAAGTGTGAAAAATCTGTCAGTCGCCTAAATTATATGGTTGCACTATCACAGCTTAAGTCTGCAGATTACTCGCATATATTCAATATTGATAATGCTAGTGACGCAATTCAATTCCTTATCTCATTAATGTCTAAAATAATTAAGTTAAATACCATCACCTTACATATCCCCTGCAGACGTAGAATCATAAAGCCATGGATTACCCCTGGCCTTCTTAAATGTATCAGAAATAGAGATAAGCTTTTTAAAAAATACAAAACACAACCAGATAATACTATACAAAAAACAATATATACAAGGTACAGAAATTTCTGTAATAATTTACTAAAACGACTGAAAAGGGAATATGAAAAAGGTGAGTTTCAGAAGGCCAAGGGGAATTCCAAAGCGACTTGGGAAACTATAAAAAAGGTTGCTAACATAAATTCTAAAACAAACACAGCTTGTAATTTAATTAAAAATAGCATAGACCCAATATCTAGAGTTAATGAAATAAACTCGTATTTTGTAAGCGTGGGTGAAAAATTGGCAAACAACATTATTAACACTGACAAATCTAGTTCACAGGAACATATTATAAGCCCCTTAAATTCTCAAATCGATTCTATGGTTTTAAACGAAACTGATTGCGCGGAGGTAAATTGGATAATAATGAACCTAAAGCAGGAATGTGCTAATGGATGGGACGGTATTCCAGCAAGAATTATTAAGGATGCACGCGAAGTTCTGGTTCCTCCTATCGCGCATGCCTTAAATCTATGTCTTTCGACTGGCATATTTCCCAAGCCGTTAAAAAGAGCCTTGGTTCATCCCATTTTCAAGGGTGGCAATAGAGACGGTGTTGAAAATTATAGACCAATTTCTGTTCTAACATCGCTTTCGAAGATACTAGAAAAACTGTTAAATTCCAGACTTATTAACTTTTTAGACAAAAATAACTTCTTATCCAATAAACAATATGGTTTCAGAAAAAATGTGTCAACTGAAGACGCTGTCACTGAACTTTCGAATGTAATAGTACGCCAAATAGACAATAAATTTAGAACGGTAGGTATCTTCCTCGACCTTTCTAAAGCTTTCGACACCGTCTCTTTTCCTGCGCTACTATCGAAGATGGAAAGGGCTGGTATCCGGGGTGTAGCTCTAGACATTTTCCGAGACTACTTATCAGATCGCTCACAGTGTGTTTCTATTGGAAAACATATCAGTGACGATAAAATGCTTAACTTTGGGGTTCCTCAAGGCTCTATATTGGGCCCTGTTTTGTTTCTGATTTATGTAAACGATCTCTCCAGCCAACAAATACCAAACTGTGAGATTTTTAGCTATGCAGACGATACAGCACTTATAATAAAGGGGAAAACGTGGTCTGAAACTAAACAAAACGCAGAAGGCGCCCTCTCTAATATAATAAAATGGCTAGATGCAAATTTGCTCACGTTAAATTTAGAAAAAACTAAATTCATTACGTTTTCTGCGAACAAATCATCGCAACCAGCAAATGACATAACTATAATAGCCCATAGATGCGAACTTAAAGATTCTGCTTATTGCAGCTGTCAACCGCTATCGAGAACAGACAACATTAAGTACCTCGGCGTCCACATCGACCATATGTTGACTTGGAAGAGTCATATAGACTCAGTCACCTCACGCACAAGGAAACTCATCTATGTATTTAAAAAATTACGTCATGCTGCAGATCTTCAAACACTTAAAATGGTATATTACTCTTTGGTACAATCAATTTTATCCTACTGTTCCACATCATGGGGTAATTCATGCACCACCCACTTTCTACAACTGGAGCGTGCCCAACGCGCAATACTAAAAACGATGATAAATAAGCCTATGAGACACCCAACAAACTTGGTGTATCAACAGACTAGAGTCCTAACTGTCAGACAGCTGTCAATTTTACACACAATATTGCGCAAGCATAGGTATATGCCATATAAGCCAGAATTAGATGAAGATATCCGAAGACAAAACCGTGTCTGCGTGACGACTCCTTGCCGTACACTACTTGCTGCAAGGCATTACGATACTTTTAGCTCTAGGCTCTATAATAGATTAAATGCAATATTGCATATTTATCCACTCACTTATTACGAAGTAAAATCAACTATACAATCTTACCTTCTGGACCTAAACTACTTAGAAACAGAAAATCTTATAAAATGTCATCTCTAAAACTTATCTAATAAAAAGACGCTTTCATTTCAATCACATTCATACACACACATACACGCACACACACACACACACACACACAAAAACACACACACACACACACACATACACACACACACACACGAACGCGTACGCATGTTTGATTATATTATTATTTTTTAATTTGTATTCTTGCATATTATAGCATGTGTGACATAATAATAATAAGTTTCTTTGAATATAATATGTACATTATTGTGTCATAGTAGTCTAACGGAGGGCGATGGTGTCTGTGACACAGTTTCTTAGAAACTTCTACGGACACTAACAAACCTTTAGTTATAAAATATGTCCTATTTTGTACTTAGTTCTGTATATTTAGGATACAATGTCACTTTTGTTAAAAGTCAATAAACATTTATTTATTTATTTATTTATTTATTGTACTAGTTTTAGAACCTTTATATTGTTATCTTTATATTTTGTACAATAAAGAGTTGTCATTCATTCATTCATTCATTCATTCATTCATTCATTCATTCATTCATTCAAATCTAAAAAAAAACCATAAACATTAAAGTCAGTCTTATCGTATCATGTAAAGACGCTTCTAGACTGCAATTTGGGATTCAATCAGCTTTTTCACGACGCTGTCTTCGTAGCTCGTTGAAAACTCTCCGCGAATTTATGTATCCGTTTCTCATTATAACTGTTCCATCAATTTGCACTAATGTTTGTCGCGTTTTGTAAATACAATAATACGTATACGCTAAATAATGTTGTGAAAAAGATTCCTATTTTAAGAAGCACTTTTGGACTAATTCATGCAAAGGTGTATTAGGTTTTAGTTGACTACATTCGGACTATTTCATGCAACGAAGCATAAGATTTAAAGTAGCATTAGTTATACAAATCGATTCAGTTGTTTGGTCGTAAAAAGGTAACACACAAACAAATATACAAACTGGCTTAGCATTTGTTTAAAAATAGCTTAAACAATGCAATTATTCCATTGACGATTTTTCACAATAAATACATTTTAATTTTAATTTGTTTTAGACATATTTCTACTTCGTATGCCACGCGAGCAATTATTATCGGTAGCAAAAAGTATTTATCTCTGAAGGTACTACTTACTACGAAAAATTAGAAACAGAAAAAAAAATCATCACTTTTGTAATACTTTTTGTAGTGGGAGAACTTCTGCTAGTCGGCCTGGGGCGGTACCACCACTTTGCCAATTAATTTTCAGCCGTGAAATAGGAATGTTTTTCGGTTGAAATCGCAAGGTGTCCAGTGAAATTACAGGGCATGTGAGACTAAACATCTTTATGTGACAAGGTAACAGGCGCAGTGCAGTGACATGCAAAATTCTGGCAGTTCAGAATTTTGCATGCCACTGTATCTGTTATAGGCAGACGTCATCGCTTACCATCAGGCAAGCGTCGTGCATGTCCTGTTACCATTTACCATTAAAAAAAACTTACTCATTAGATTTTACCACACAATAAATCTACTTGTGGTATAAACTAAATGAAGTGCGTCCCTATCACTCGGAAGTAGAGAAACACTAGATTAATATATGAAAAGTATATTGTCATTTAACTTAATAAGTAGGTACAAAGCACCTAGCTACCGTGCCCTGCGGGTGACGACTGAGGTACTTCACTCTCGCCTTACATTGCAATCCTCTGCTGTCAGCAGATTACAATGTAAGTGTGATATTGTGTCGCTACAAGATCTTCATAAAATTTACTAAACACCACAACTGAGATACACCTGATTAAAACTGAAAAAAAAAATTACATTGTTCGACAATATTGGCTGAGAAATCGAGTACGAATATACGAAAAAAAAACCATTCAGATGAATCAAAGTCTTGTATAGAAAATAAGATATTTTAGCTTAAACATCTAACAATGATGAAGATTGATAGCTTATAAAGTCTAGTCTTCTCTAGAAAGATAAGTTGCCTTCACAGACCGACGAGGTAGATAGTTGACGAGCTATTGGACAAATCCATTTGGCAATTTATCACAATGTCACAAATAATATCTTAATGTGGTTAGATCGTCTAGGGCACTGGCTCTCAAAAATGAAAGGTATATTGCAAACAAAAAGGTTGAGTTTAAGTTTCTTGGTGTATGTAATCCGAGGTCTGTGGTTATAGACACTTAAAGATCTCAAGTGAGAAATTTGACACTCAAGAGGCCATGATGTTAGTGTAATCCTGTAATCTGAGGTATGTGACATTAACTCATTACTTCAAATGCCACGCTAGTAATGTTCAGTACCAAATAAGAGGTGTTTATCTCCATATCTCTGAAGATACTCATTAGATCTCAATAAAATTACAATGACATTAAACTTTATATATATATATATATATATATATATATAGAGGATAATATAGAGGGATAATAATAATCTCTCAAACAAAACAAAAAAAAATTTGGAATCGGTTATCTATACTTCTATACAAATATTATAAAGAGAGAACATTTGTATTTTTGTATTTTTGTATGTTTGTAATGAGTAAGCTCAAAAACTACTGAACCGATTTAAAAAATTCTTTCACTAATACATAGAATGGACTTTCGCAATGAAAATAGGCTATATATTATCCCGTTTAAATCAAAGGTACATTCGTGGAGACCTAATTTGCAAACTAAGTCGGCAACGAATATTTTCTATGCAAGAGTTGTACAACTTAATAAGACCTACAAAAAAGTCCGCGATAGCATATGTCTATCTCTTAAGGTTGACTCACAGTAACCATTTTAATCTTAAAATTTTTGTTAAAAAATATTACATAACTTCCAAGGCTATTTTCAAGTATATAGTATTAATCCTTATCCAAATAATTACGTTAATTAGCTTGGCCACATATAATAGATTAAAATTGTCCTTTACAGTATATAATTCAAATGAAAACTCTAGAAGATATCACGAATTTCACAAACACGCATCGCAAAATTAATAAAATATTTGCAGTGAAACCACAGATTAGGTCATAGTTACTACGAAAATATTATTATAAGCTTAGCTATGCTGTAGATTCCCACCGATCACAATCAATTTGAAGTCAATATAGTATAATAATATGATCTATTGTATAAAATAATATTCATCTATATATATATAATAATATAATATAATATTTTAAACCACCCCGACTGATCTATGTATAATAGATTTTTCCAGTGACTCTAAACACGACATTTAAAATCTGAGCTGTAAGTTGGTGAGGATTTGAGAATTCTGTAGAGTCCAGGAGGCTTCCATGTTCTTACAATATCGTTGAAGAAGAAGATTTTCGAATTGATCAGACCTATGAAAGTTGATTTCATAGCGCAATTAACTAGAAAAATGCTCATAATTTTATAACGATTGAACGAATTTTCATGAATCAAACCTAAGAAAACTCTCGATGAAGACATCTATCAAACAAAAAAAACACTATCAATAATAAAAACAAAATCGGTTCATCCGGTTAGGTGCTAAGATGCTACAGACAGACACACAGATATAAACGTTAAACGTATATTACCCCTACATTTTGCGTCGGGGAACGCCGTAAGGTTACGGCGGCAGATGTACTCCTTGGTGGTAAGCTACTTTTTGGTAGATTTAATTATTCCACTACCACTGTACGAAAACTCATGATTCATAAATGCACATAAAACTTTCATTGGTAGGTATATAGCTAGGAGTAGAACCAACGAACGGGTCAGAATCAGGGTAACTATCCTTTACGCCAAAGGGCCGTCCAATATCAATACGTAAGTATTATAAAACAAAGTTCATCACTGCGTCTGTCTGTCTGTTCGCAATAATCTCAATAGCTTCTGAACGGATTATCATGCGGTTTTCACCAATAGCCAGAGTGTTTATGAGGAAGGTTTAGGTGCATAATTCGTTAAGGTTTTGTGTAAATTGGATGAAATATGACGATGGTTGTTAAATATGTTCATATTTTATATTCGATGCAACAAACTGATGCAATTTTTGTAGGCATATATGTTCTACCCGTGCGAAGCCGGGTGGGCTGCTAGTTAATAAATAATTTGGAAAAATACTATGGAAAAATATAAATAAGACTTTTAAGACTTAGAAGACTTTGCTAGCCTGCCTGGGGCTGTTCCACAACTTTGCAATTTTTCAGTTATTTGAGGGCCCGGTGACGTAATCGGGAGAACGTTCGGCTTTGATGCCAGAGGTACCAAGTTCAAACCCCGCCGTGCACCAATGGATTTTTCTATCGAAAAATGTATGTGCGCTTTTCACAGTGGCCCTCCGGTGAAGGAAAACAATTTTTAAGAAACCAACAACCCCCGCATGGTGGTAGGACACTATCTAGTATCCGCCTGGCCAGCTACCTCCCGCAAGTTAGAAAATCTGTCGTCAAACATCTAATGTGTTCCAGCAGCTATCCTTAAGAACCAGTTCCCAATCTAGGCTTAGCGTGCTTACCATCTTCGACTGCATTATCCCTTAACAACAGGTGAGATTGTGGTCAAACGCTAGCCCATAAGATATAAAAAAAAGATGTGAAATATGAATATTTTTTGGCTTGAATGGCACAAAACGTGTCCAGAAAAAATTGACTGGGCATGTGAGATTCAAAATGGTTGATGATCAGGGTAACAGGCGCAGTGCAGCGATGTGCATGTCACTTTATTTACAAAAGGTAGATGTCATCGCTTATCGTCAAGTGAGAGTCATGCTTGTCCTGTTACCTTCTTAACAAAGTATAAAAATTAAATACAAAACCGCTTCCAGCCGTCTATCCCTCCCTCTGTTCGCTTTGATCTTTTATACTTCGCAACGGATTTTATGCGGTTTTCATCAATAAATAGACTGATTCAAAAGAAAGGTTTTAAAGCTGAGATTCAACGCGGGCAAAGCCGCGGGGCGCAGCTAGTATATCATAAAAAGTAAGATATCAGCACCGAAGTTGAGAACCTCAGCACTATAGTAAGAACAAATCCTCCGCAGCGCAGCAATTAGCGTCGAAGTTCGCGATCATCAAGTATGTAACGTCTGCTCCAGTATTAAGCGCGATCGCAGATTAGTCTAGTTCGCAGTGGAGTTTAATGGAATGGATAGGTTCATTTGCTGCTGTGATGAACGTGTTTCAGTTCCTCTTGAACTTTTGACGTGAAAGTTTTGTGCGTATAGAAATGGTATGTTCTTTAAATTTGCTCAAATATTAAAATGGTAAAAATCGTCTTCAAATGCCGCGCTAGTAATTTTCAGTACCAAGTTTGAGGTGTTTATTTCCATATCTCTGGAGATAGTTAAGAGATACCCAAACAATTACAACAAGACCATACATATAAGGAAGCATACTCTCTCAAACAAAAAAAAAAGTAATTTTTATAATTGGTTTTGAATAATAAGATCGTTTAAAAAACTAAAAATAACCGACTTCAATGCCGCGCTATTAATTTTCAGTACCAATTTTGAGGTCTTAATCTCCATATCTCTGGAGATACTTATCAGACCTCAATGAAATTACCATGGTACCACACTTGGGATATCTTCTTTCCAACAAAAAAATAATAATTAAAATCGGTTCATAAACGACTAAGTCGTCCGCGAACAAATAAAAAAATAATATATATATAAATATAATATACTGTCGAATTGAGAAACCTCCTCCTTTTTTGAAGTCGGTTAAAAATTGCGAAGGTTATTCTAAATGTATCCGGTGTAAGCCGGTAAGACAGTAAAGTATATAAGTGACTTACACTTACTGAAATCTAAATTTCCTCCCACCGCACCATGTCGATTCACCGCAGCAATATAGCTGTTAAAATATCGGAAACACTTCCAAAGAGGCGTAGTTGTATCAGACCATAAATAACGCTGTGCTGTCCGCACAGTGCCCGCACCAAAACCGCAGCAACATCGCACCGCTGCCGGCCATTTAATATAACATTGTGATACACATTAATCATAATGAAATTGTTAATAACATGAGTGACAGACTAGCGGCATTGTTTGATACACTGTGTTTCAGAGCTTGTACTTGTGTATGTCTAGTGTCATTTTAATAGTTATAAATGCGTTTGTGTATAAATCAATATTAGAAAAGAAAATTGTTTGTAGTTATTATTTGTGATAGCTTGGTTAGTCGCTGTTATGGTATTTTTTTTAAATATCTTATAGGCTGGCGTTTGAACACTATCTCACTTGTTGGTAAGTGATGATACGGAAAGTCATGTTATGATGATGATGATGATGATGTCCTCCGCGTCGTGACCGACGATGGCGACCCTTTTCTAGGTTCTGGCGTGTGCTCTGATGTGGCTGGCAAATCCGAACTTTGTCTTAAATATCCGGTCACATGAGGCACAATATAACTGGCCCGTACTGTTGTAGGTGTAGTTGTAATTTTGTTTGGGACGAACTTTACGATCTTGCCGTTTTTGATCAAGATCCGATAAACGCCTATCTTCAAATTCTTCTATGCCTTTTTTAATAGTTGAGCGCCATGCAGGTCTTCCTTTGGCCATGTCTTCCCAGCGATCGGTTGGTAGACTACATGCTCTTAGGTTGCGTCGTAGCACATCTTTATATCGTAGGTACTGCCCTCCAGAGCTGCGTTTGCCACTCGAAAGCTCTGAGTATAATACGCTTTTTGGTAGTCTGCTGTCATCCATCCGCTGGACATGACCACACCATCTGAGCTGGTTCTTTGCAAGCAGAGCCTCCATGCCATGCATCTTAGATTTCTTAAGCACCTCGGAATTAGGGAGACAGTCTTGCTATTTTATCCGATGAATTGTACGTAGGCACTTCATATGAAATGAGTCCAATTTTTTGATGTCGCTTTTATACACACACCAAGTCTCTGACGCATACATAAGGATCGGAAGTACCATAGCCCGGTACACAGCAAGCTTAGTTTGTAGTTTGAGGTCATGACATTTCCAAACTCGGTGATTAAGGCTTCCGAAAATGGCAGCAGCTTTGCAATACGCCCTGGAATTTCTGTTGCAAGTCGATTGTCGCTTCTCAATTGGGATCCAAGGTATCTAAAACAGGAGATCTCTTCTAGAACTTTTCCGTTTAAGTTGAGTGTGCTGACATCAGGATGGCTTCCTCTTGGTGGTTGTTTGAGAATTTGAGTTTTCGTTACACTGATCACCAGTCCAAACTTGCAACATGATTCGTTTAGCGAAGATAGATAGGTTTGCAAAGTAGACATGTTGTCTGCCATTAGGCAAATATCATCGGCATAGAGTACATCTGAAATTGCGAGTTTGGTGATTTTCGATTTAGCTCTAAATTTAGAAAGGTCAAACACACTCTTGTCCGTCCTGATACTGAGTTGAATCTGTCCGACGCATCTGCTTAAGGCATCATCCATTACTGCAGCAAAATATAATGCAAAAAGCGTGGGGGCCATGACACATCCTTGCTTCACACCACTAGTAACAGGAAATCGTTCTGAGAAACCGTCGTTATGCTGTACTTCGGCCATCATATTTTCATGAAAATTTCTAATAATGCTAATAAGATTCTCCGAACATCCAGCCTTTCTCAAAACAATCCAGAGCGCCTCCCTTGGCACACGGTCAAAGGCCTTCTCAAGGTCGACGAAACACATGTAAAGAGGACGATGCTGTTCCAGGCTCTTCTCTTGAATTTGTTTTACAACGAAGATAGCATCCACCGTTCCTCTGTTACATCTGAAGCCACACTGTGATTCCAGCAGCACTTTTTCAGCGAGCTTCGCAAGGCGGCTGTTTATTATGTGGGCTAAAACCTTCCCAGCGCTAGAGAGAAGGGAGATGCCACGGTATGAGCTACAGTCGGAGATGTCGCCTTTTCCTTTATACAGTTTACAGATAGAGGCATCTTTCCACTCCTGCGGTACAGATTCATTATCCCATACGCTTCGCACTAGTTCATAAAGCCTGTTTTTTATATTGGGACCACCGTATTTGTAAAGTTCCCCAGGGAGACTATCACGGCCTGGTGTTTTGCCGTTTTTGAGTTTTCTCGTTGCAGTTACGAATTCTTCGAAAGTCGGAGGATCACTCAGTTCTTCATGTTGTGGTAAGCTGTCCATTCCATTTATATAGTTAATGTCGGCACTGTTAGCATCAGGGTTAAGGACCTCATTAAAATGTTCTGCCCATCGAGCCAAAATTTCGTTGTGGTCCGTTAGACGTTTCCCGTCACGTGAGTAGATAGGGGCAGTTTTCCTAAGTTTTGGGCCAAATACAGACTTAATGCCTTCAAAGAATCTACCCGTTTGGTTTGCATCTGCGAAGCCTTGAAGTTCTTTAGCTTTTTCTGACCACCATTTATCTTTGAAGCAGCGAATTTTGGCCTTCAGGGTGTGTTGTATTTTACTTCTGTCATTCATTGCTGTCTGATGTCTAAGACGACGTCTGTAGTCTTCTACAAGCTTGACGATTTCGGAGTTCGTATCATCGAACCAGTCTTGGTGTTTTTTGTGTAGTTTGCCAATGACTTGTAGGGAGCACGTATGAAGGTTATGAGACAAGTCTTTCCATCCATTTTCCACTGAGCCATCCTTGATTTCCATTTGCAAAGTGCCAAAAGCATTATCAAGTGTCTCACTTATATCTGCAGAGTGGACAATACGATTGGTATTAAGTTTTACTGGTAATTTGTGTTGGGCTCTACGTGGAGGTTTCAATGTTAGTCGTAACTTTGACCTGAGCAATCGATGGTCTGTCCAGCCTTGGGCACCTCTCATAGCTCTGGTGATTAAGACATCTTGGATGTCTTGTTTTCGTACAACCACATAGTCCAGTAAATGCCAATGCCTTGACCTCGGATGCATCCATGTAGTTTTATATTTTTCTGGTAGCCGAAAATACGTGTTTGATATGCATAGGTCAAATTCTGCACATAGTGTTAAAAGGTCTAAGCCGTTACTAATACACTTGCCTATACCATGACGTCCGAGAACCCCATGCCATAACTGATGCTCCGCTCCCACTCGCGCGTTAAAATCACCCAGTAAAACCATTTTGTCTTTGGAAGGTATTTTCTCGAGGACATGACGAAGATCTTCGTAGAATTTTGTCTTGTCTTCATCTGCGGACGGAAGAGTGGGTGCGTAGATACTGACCAGATGTAGGTATTTATTGGCTGAAAGTGGTATACGCAAAGTTATGATTCGGTCATTGATTCCGACCGGTAGTTCGCCTAAAACGCTTGCCAGTTTATTGCGCACAGCAAAACCAACTCCATTAGCAGCTCTTTCGCCGGAGGATCTTCCGCTCCAGTAGTAGGTATATCCACCAAGTGCTTCGCAGAGAGACCCACTGCCACTAAGATGTGTTTCGCTTATAGCAGCAATGTCAATTCTGTAGCGTGCCAGTTCCCTTGCTATTAACGCAGTCTTTCTTTCAGGACAGATGTTGGTATCGCTGTCTAATAAAGTTCGGACATTCCATGCTCCTATAATAATGTTTTTCTGTGTTTTTTTCTGTATCTTTCGACCGCGTTTAATAATCGATGACCAGTCGCCCGCGGTATGACGCCTGGTTATGTTGGGGGCGGACTATGTTTGGGCCACCTTTTCTAGGCCCCTCCCCCATTCAAGGGAAAGCAGAGTGATCCTAAACAGGGCTGCTTTGTCATCAGACGTGCTGCCGAACCTGTCCTCCCGTCCCAGTCGATTCTAGGAGCGACCACTCTCGTCTGATCGCCTACGTGCAGAGTTCCAACTAAAGTTCGGATACACCGATATCCCAACCTCACCATCAAAACTCAATCGCCGCAGGTCTTGTGAGTCTCGTGTAGCCAGAAGATAATGCCAGGGTCATCTGCGCGTGAAAATGTTTACAGTGGACGAGCGGTTGCGCTGGTGCAGATCCACTCTCTTGTCTTAATATTTCGGGTTCCAATGGATCAGAAAACTAATACGACTGGGAAGAAATATGAAGATGCAGTAATTGGCCGCAAACCATTATAAGATCCAAGTTAACGCCCTTTCTGGCACATTACAATGCCCTGCTACGCCGCCATGGTTGCCGTAAACTTTTGCCATACTGACGGTGCCCGCCTTCCATACCGACGCAGTCTTCGTGTACTTTCGGGGGATCACCCGCCTAACCACGCACGTGTTGGCGTGCGCAGCCCCCTCTGCTAGGTTTAGTCCACGGGTCGACGTGGCTTGCCAGGGTGTGGCCGCTGCGTACACAACAGCTTCGAGGAGCCACTAGCAGAGAGTTATGGAGGTCTGCAGTCCAGTCAGCAACTACCAAACGCGGGACGCGAGTCGACCGGTAGCTCTGTAAAGGTCCCACTACTAAACGCTCCACTACACCCTGCCATGTTATAATGTGTAATAGAAGCTGGACGTCAGTTCAGGATCTATGGTGCGCCTCTAATTAGAATTAAAATGGAATTAAGTTGGAACTTTAGTAAAATAAAAGTTATAATTTAAATAAACTCATTAGACACGCTTGCACTAAAAGTAGACTCCTGCTCGTCACTAATTCCAATCTATTGGACTAGTCAAAACAAATCGAGCCCAAATGAAGTCAACAAGTTTACTTGTAGCCACTAAAGAGTTCCACTATCCACCTCCTGAATCCATCACCAGATCAGCTCCAAGATTTTAGTTAGATACAAGAGTACATATTTAAAAGCATGAAAGGTTAAAATTATTTAAGGTTAATATTTAAGTTTTAGTTTTATTAGACTGCATATGTTTTATCTTCTTGAATTGAGTACGATAAGCTCGACGTCTAGTCTCACCTGATTACAAAATCAGCCAGTGTCAGTCCACTGCTGGACGTAGGCCTCTCCCAAGATACGCCACTGAGCCTGATCTTCAGATCACTGGGAGGAATATGCCCTAATCGCCACGCTGGGAAAGCGGGTTGGCGATCGCAGGACATAGCTCCTCGCACCGGTAACGCTGCGCCCGTCACCAGCTTGTAGTATTTAGCTACGCCATAATTTGAAATGATTATACCGCCATTTGTCGGTCGCCAGAGCCTCGTTTGTTAGTTAGCAGGATGCACCACGCAGGTGAGGTTGTCTGAGAAAACTGAGGTGGTATTTGTCCTCCCTTGCATCCCACATGATTGTTAGATGTGATTTGTAGGTAAGCAGCCATCTGTTTGCACGCCTTTATAAGGCAAAACATGTGTAACTAAATATTTATTAAGAACTCTACATGCTTATACTTGTAATACCTTCATGTTTATGGCAAATACATTATCATTTATCTTTATTGTTATCTTTTAACATAAACTAGATAATTGTACAGGACGTAAAACGCGTCGCAGAGAAAGAAAAGATCGAGCACGCACGCGATTATTCTATTGACGCGAAATTTTATTGTAGTGAGTATATACTCCTATTTGTTAATTTGTGAAGCCTTATCAATGCCTAAGAGTACTTTGAAAAACATCCGCTCGAACGCCCTTTTAATGAGAACTCTTGCAATTTACAAATAGCCTTGAATTCGTCTTAATTAGATTCTTATTTACGAAATACACGATATTTCGCAAGACCTACCGTTTTTAATTAAACAGTGTTCAATTGTTGTAGAAGACAGTGATCAAGCTAGCAAAAATGAGTGACACACGAGATTGTTTCTTTAAGAACAAAAAAACTTATAGCCTATGTTTGCTACCTCGATCTTACCGTGGAGCAAACTCAACAAGATGCGTTTACAGAATTTTTCCACCCGCGTCATCTTTGGCCTATGAAAGTTTGACCATTTGTCTGATTTTCAAGCAAATCTCAAACGGCTTCCTATCCGTCTTCGGCAAAACGCACATATTTATTATCAACTCTTTAATATCATTTTTCTACTTTTCATGCTTTAAAGGGATCTCTTTGAGTTCGCACAAGTATCTAAACCCCGCCCATTACGATCACTCCAGTATACCCTTCAGTCGAAGACACCCGAACACTCATACACATCCAAATCTTTTACTATAAAAGTAGTTGATCAGTGGAAAGAATTACCAGTTAGCATCAAAGAAGCTCAAAAACCTTATAGATTACGAGGTAAAGGGAATGGTTAAGGTAAGGTGTTGTAGAGGTTAAGGTGGTTGACATTAACGACAAACCTCTATTGTCTCAAGATTCTATCTGGTGGACAATCGAGAAATATCACATCATAAGCTTCAATACTGACCAAATTAGCGTACATTGTGTGGGCTCGTTTCCATTGAATTTCTCGGATTCCGTGCCACCAATTTTGGCTTTTTACACTTCGCCCTGTGGTCGGGCGGATCAAATAAATTCAACTTTGACGGGGACCTTTGTCCTCTAATTTATACGACCTGTTACCATGAACACTTTTGTGTTTTTTATTTATCGTCAGCTTATTGCGCTGTTTGTTCGTATTGATTTATTGGGAGAAATTGGTCTGAAGGAATTTTGGGCGTTGATATTGTGGAAAGTTTATTTTTGGCTTAAAATCTTTCTTTTTTTCGTCGATACGGATAAGTTATAGATTTTGCTGTTCAGAATAAGGTACGATACTTGGCAATTATAATCATTATTATCAGCCTATCTCCGTCCACTGCTGGACATAGGTTTCACCTATAGCACGCCACTGATATTGATCTCTCTTGCTCTTGGTTCCCAGTACTGCCAGCCAATTAAATTCATAAACTTAAACAAATCTATATATATAAAAGAAAGTCGTGTTAGTTACTACACTTATAACTCAAGAACGGCTGGACCAATTTTTATCATTTTTGTATTTATGGAATTTCCTTTGTCAGGAATAGGATAATAAGTATTAAAAACAATGAATAATTGACCTAAAAAAATATATAAGACAAATTATTTTGGCAAAATGTTCCTGGGTTAAAAAACTGTCAATCATTTGATGTTCAATTGTTTATCCCGTCGATACGGTAAACCGTAAATTAATAAAGGTCATCGCTCCACACGATTAGTGTATTTAGCCTGTGTAAAGTGTAAATATTCTTCAAGTTTTTGTGATATGAAGTTATGTACATTTTAAAAATGTTAATAAATTTTAAATACTGTCTGTAATGACAATTGTATGACATATTTATTGATTGTCAAATATCCGTGCGTTCAGAAATTTATGCTTACGAGTTTTTGGCGGGAACGTGGAAAAGTGTGTGTGATTTCAATGTATTTTTCCTAAAACTTGTGTTTCCGCCTATTAATGTGTAATAAATGTGGATTATTAACCATTAAGTGCCGGTGAATGTGTGCGAGTGTAGGGAAACAGCACAATGTTGAAAAACATGCCATTTGCGTTCTCACCAAAATTCCACTGAAAATATTCAGTAAACACCACATCTTTACTGAAGGTATGTATGACTCAGACTAGACTTTAACTTGAAAACTGAGCTGAAATGAGACTTTGACCCATCTCTATGACTAAAATTCATAAAAACTTGAAGAATTTCAATACTTGACACTGGCTAAATACACTAATCGTGTGGAGTCATAATGAAACTTAAAAAAATGTATGCTTATTGCTTACAAGCAATCAAGACAATAATAATCAATGCCTAATAAATTTTATATTTTGTCAGAATGTAGGTAAATACAGAGATATGCAAGAATGTGATAGCTAATTTATGAGTGCCGTATACAGTCTTATCCATAAAGCATAAAAATATTAGACAGATATTCATGAAATAAGTAAACCTTCAAAACTAAAATTAAATAATGGTGATTATATTTTTACAATCAACATTAAACTCAATCGAACGAATGTCGAGTTAACTTATCTATAAACAATAATAACATTGTTTCATTCCATCATGTCTTGCTGACACGCGGTTGAAGTACTTGATTGTTGTATTTTTATTCTATTTCTGTATTGCCATAATACATTACTAAACTATTCATTTTATTACGTTCATAAAAGCCTAAATTAAGTTCATCTAAAAGGTAACACGACATTCATTGTCTGTTAGGTGGTACGAAGTTCGCCGGGCCAGCTAGTAAATTCATAAATTCCAGATTTTGTTGTTTAAAACGAGCTGTGATACATGTTAATCATACTTCATGACAAATAGTTTCAATGAATATAAATAGGGATCTTTCGATAGGTATAGGAGCAATATTGGATGAAGGATAATAAAGGATATCTAGAGGGCTTTATTTTTAAAATATGATGAAACATAATTATGATCTATAAAAAAACGACGTAATACTTACATTTAAAATGTGAAACCACCCCTGACCGATCTATTCATATTCTGTTATACCATTCTCAGAGCTTAAACTCGACATCTCTACTGTAAGTTGGTGAGGAGTCAAGTAATCTGCAGATTAAAATATATAATATAATAAAGGTAATGTAAAGCAATCAAAATATCGAAAATATCGGTAACTTATTCGTCTGCAAAAACAGTTAAGAGCAAACGCGGGGTGCACTTTTCCATACAAACATATTTCCCCGTTTCCTCCCTGGATTTTTTTTTTTATTTTTTTTTTTATTTATTTATTCCACACTGAACAAAAAGCAGTTAAACAGAAATAACATAACAATGTAATGTATCAGACCTGAATTGCAGTTCAGGGGCCTTATTCAGTATCACCATTTTAAAGTCTTACCGTGCCGTGTTACGTTATCTCCGCGTTATGGTATTCTCTATGCCACTTAAAATGCGGTAAGGTAAGGTTATGAGCGCGTTTTGAGCTGTCAAAATATCGTGACATATGAGCACGCGTAACGCGCGCGTTTTGTATAATTTACCTATCGTGTGGCATACAGAATACAATTTTTCAATAACGTAACGTGGCGCGTTAAGGAACGCGTTATCTCATTGGTCATACTGAATAAGGCCCCAGATACCTGCGTGTTACAACAAATGTTTATGGTAAACGTGTTTGAGTAATGTTGAATGTTAATACAATTTCAAATATTAGGCTATGGCAGATACAAATATGATCATAATGATGATGATGAAGACAATAGAATTAAGAATGCTTCTAGAGCAAAATTTGTTTCTACAAAAAATAAAGGTCTGCTGTATCTACGCCGTTATCATTTGATTTTTTCGACCAACCAATTGTATAAAGCAATATGATCCTTTTTTTGATTTTTGAAGGGTCACGTTTCTATTGTGATATATAGAGGGCGTAGCTACAGCAGACATTGATATTTGTAGAAACAAATTTTGCTCTAGAAGCATTTTCCAGGGAGGAAACGGGGGAATACGTTTGTATGGAAAAATGCACCCCGAGTTCGCTCTTAAGTGGGTGTTGCTGTAGCATTGTAGAAACAGGATGCATGCGTAGCTTTGTGCTACGAATGCGTAGGCAGCTACGTGTTAGTAGCACCGAGTTACTAACGCAGCTTACGCCGACAATGCTACGGCAATACACACTAATATAATCTGATATGTGGTGAAGTGTGAACTAAAAGTTTTGAATAAAACTTTTTGTTGGGGTCAAAATATTCTCTAATGAAACTGATAAATAAGTTATGGACACAAAGAAAAGATACTGTATCATTGAATATTTCAGATATAGATAGGTATCCTACAAATCCAACACTAAGGGCACCGTTGGCCAATATCAAACTCTCACAGATAATTGAAAGCCGCCCCGAGATCCCATTACCGGAGCTGTCAGGATCTCCGATAATTCTAGTTAGTCCGTTCATTCTAACGATTTCTATTATTAGCTGGTCTGACCTATTCCGAAGGGGCTGGCAAAAATGTTCCTCCACTAACCAAGCAGAGTTTATTGTTTTAACGCAATTATTAATGTAATAACTATTGTATTAAAATATGTTTCACAGTTATATTATTATTTACACCATACACTTTACATAAAATACAGTTTAATTGGTAAGCGATGATGTGGTTGAAGATGGTGAACACGTTGGGCCTAGAATCTGACTTTCAAGGGATGTGTGCTGCCGGAACACCGTAATTAAATCAATCAATCAAACAAACAATCAATCAATCAAATTGTTTATTTGTGATACACAGGTAATAAAATGGTTTTAAAATTACCGTGAATTTGTAACATTATTATTGTTATATACCGGCTGTAATTCACGTACCTTTAGTCGAATTTTCTCGAACTAGGTTTCGAGCGAGTCAGTCGCTCTTCCTCGGGAGTGAGGTCACGCGGTGGATCTCGCTCGAAACCTAGGTCGAGAAAATTCGACTAAAGGTACGTGAATTACAGCCGGTATATAACAATAATAATAAAATGGTGTTAATAGTAGTTTAAAATAAGAACATACTGTGATCAGCCACTGAGGCATACAAATATTAGGTAATAAAATATTTTTATTAAAATTAAGATTAATGTATTCATTATAATTATTAGGCAATGTCAATCATACAGTTTATAGATACCCTTTATACCGTTTGGTGGTTTATGGTGGTAGATTGTTTCCTTGATGGTGGTAAACTACTTTTTGGTAGTAAATCAGGTGAAACATCGATGTGCTCTTACTACCTGTGATTCCACAGATTTTCACACACTTGGTAATGACTACGATTAGCCATGCACGGTTTTGCCTGTACTTTCACGAACGTCCCTCTTTCAACGCTGCGCTGGTGCGGGCTGGCCTGTTTCTGTCCGCAATATCATGCACCGTGGGAACCGAGTTTAATGGTAACAATATAAAGATTTTAAAATTTGCTGGTCGGCGTCAAATACTCCTCTTCGATGCCCTGCCCTGCCGTTCTGGGGTTCGACTTTGGAACCTATATATTGTTACCATTACATACGTACGAGTTTACGTTGGAAGATTCAAAATAATATGCCTTGTCGTTTGCCAGTGTGCGCAGTTTCTTATGGTACAGGTATCACAGGTTATTTTTATTTAGTCAGGTTTTTTTATTTCTCATACGTAATGTCTATCTCGCCTGGTGTTGCTTTTACTGGAAATGCTATTTTTTGCTGTATATTTGCTTTTTATTGAAAATATATCAATAAAGAGCGTAGAAAATAGAAAACATTTTTCTCTGATAACTAATAAAAAAATCAACCGCAAGAACTTTCCATTTAGTACAAAACACAAAGGCTCCGCTTTCAATAACAACATAGATGAATAGAACTTTCCCATCACATAAAGGTGCGTTCATACTGCTCACAAACATGGATCGCATTACGTTATTTGTCCAATTAGAATAGAGCTCTCTGATTGGTCAGTCTGGCTTTCGACTTGGGTGTGCGGGCGAAGGAGAAATCGTTACAAGACTTGTATGGATGCTCCATTGGAATATGTTTGTGGCATGATAATTTTAGGGGCAACCGAATTCCACCAATCCAATCCAATACAAAATTTGGACACAGTAAACACGGACACCATATGTCAGTTTTTGCTATGTCCAAATGCTGTATTGGATTTGATTGCCGGAATGCTATTTCTAAAAAAGCATTCCATCTTTGACAGCATCGTTACTTAGCAAAAGGTGAGATAGTGGTCAAGTGTTTGTCTGTCTGAAATAAAAAAAACATAAAGACTCTATACTTTATTAATTTTTTTATTGATCATAGATTGGTGTAAAGTACGACTGAGTCAATTTTATGTTTAGATTTTTAGTAATAAATTGCAAAATCACTTAGATTGCCTTTAACATAGAAAAGTTGGAAGTTTCACTTTTAACGTGTAGCTACGCAAAAAACACAAAAAAGCGGGTTTCAAGTTCTTCCAGGTTCATTAAATGCATTTCTCAACATCACTGATTAATTTTTAAACAACTCCGTCTGTTTGACTTTAGCGAATTTGTCTCGTAGTTACGCCGTTCTATAACATTTATTAATATAAAATATAGCATGATGCTTAAGTCATTTCCGCTGCGTTAGGACCGTGACCGTACGTAACGTCAAATTTTACCCCAGTGCGCCTAAAGTATGTTTCACTTCAAAATTGAATTTACAAAATGAGCATAATAACATAACGTCTTATCCATATTATACTAGCGCGTCTTCTGCCCATTACACACATTTGGGTAATCCTCACGTGACAAGCAATGCATTGTAATGCGCTCTCGGCCGGACAGTTTTATCTCAGTGTGAACTGCCCCTTAGAGATGCCAGGATTCTGTGTTTCAATCGGAGACTTAGATGTAGAAGAAAATGTAGTTCCTATTTGTTATATTGCGAAAAAGTTTAACAAGATTTTCTGGTCTAATTGAGATGTTTCTCATGAAAGTCAGATGCAGACCCGGATAAAGAATGGATGATAGGAATTTCATTAATTTTATTTTAATCAATCGGCAAACGTAGCGTAAGACGTCCTGTGACTAGGTGGAGCAACGACATACGCAAAGCGGTGGGCAGTGACTGGAAAAGAAGAGCCGAAGACCGGGCTCAGTGGCGCATCTTGGGAGAGGCCAACGTCCAGCAGTGGACTGACACCGGCTGATGATGATGATGATGAATTTAATTAACAAGAAGAAATGTGTCGCTTAAGTTTAAAATGGCTATGGCTAGAAGAAGGTGAAAAGAGCCACTAGACCACTAGTGAGCCCAAAAGGGGTCAGGTTCAGGCCCCCTTAAAATCATCTAAGTTTACCAAAGGTCAACCTAACGTGTGATGTTAGTCTCCAGGGCTAAGCCTCACCAAACCTAAATCCTGGATTCATTGCTGCACTGAAATACCAATTATTCGTCGTATCCACTATGTGCAACTATAGCGCCCTGTTGTTAAGTCTTTGCTTGTTGGGTACTGAAAATCACATCCAAAATATTCTATCCTCACCAGTAGAAATCTGAAAGACAATATAAACATTTAATAACATCAGAAAGTTGAACACTTTTTGTTCATTCTACACTGAAACTAAATTTAACAGTATACCCGCAGTGACTATTGAAAACCAGCAGCTAATCAACACCGCAAAACACACGCTGCAAGAAAACTTCATTAAACTACAAACGCTGAGCGCTGCGGAGAATAGCAAAATAGGTTGTGTCCTACATCAGCAAAGCTACGCAATGATTTCCGAAGCTATATACATGAAACATAAACATAATTGTTAATGCCTGTTCAATGTTTTTCTTTGTAAGTATACTTATATCACATATTATTTTTATGCTAGACAGACAAGTGCTTGGTCAGTTTAATTTGAACTATTTAAATTTGACTTTAATCTATTTCAGGCCTATCTCACCTCTGCATTAAAATAGAGACGATGATAAGAGTCCTATAATTTTTTTAAGTATTAGTTATCAGTTTTCTATAAGAATCGGTAAGAATATGTACGAAAAATTTAAGTTGCAATTTAGTTCTTTGCTAGTGATTTAATCACATTGCTAGTAAGCTTTTATGAAAAATAATAAAAGTGTCTATTGTTTAACGTGTTAAATTTTGAGATAAAACCAAATAATGTATCTTAAGCAAATCTAGATAGCACTATACTTAAGATAGTTTAAAAACTAAAACAAACGACTTTAATGCCCTGCGAGTCAATTTCAGTAGCAAGTTTGAGACGTTTATCGTCATATCTCTGGAGATACTAATCAGATCGCGATAAAATTACAATGGGACCACCTCGGAAACGTACCCTACCGATTACAAAAATAATAATTCGAATCGGTTTAGACTTGACGGAGTAATCGCGTAACATACACACAAAAAAAAACATACATACGAATTGAGAACCTCCTTCTTTTTGGAAGTCGGTTGAAAAGTAGTAAAGCATAGCTTAGCTTTGTCGTAGAGCAATACACCCACGCTTTAGTAACCAGGTCACACGGAAACTACAAGCAACGGAGACAACAGCGACGTCACTTCACTTAATGTATTGCTGTTCTTTTTAGCCGGAGGTGCCCGCTTCACCTGCACCCTACTATGAAATGACGTAATAAACATTTACGTGCACAATTTCATATACATTTAATCACTCATACTCTGTTGTTTAAAACTTTGAAACTTACTTGCTACTACTTAGAACAGAATGATATAGCAATGGCATGGTGCATGGTGGTAGGACACTGTCTTGTGTCCGCCTGATAGCTACCACCCTCAAGTTAGCAAGTTGGAAATTCTGACGTTAAACACTAGTGTCTTCTGACTACTATCCTTAAGAGCCAGTTCTCATTTAAGACCTAGCGTGCTACCTTCGACCACATCATGATCATCACTTACCAACAAGTGAGATAGAGGCCGAACCCTAGCTATATAGGCTATACTATATTTGAAAAACCTACAAATAAGTAGTTATGCTATGTTATGTATAGACCTTATAGATAAAATTGTATATTTTATATAACCTTATATATAATGGGATTTAGTTCCAATCATATTTTATTTATTTATTTTAGCAATTACTCTATATATATATGCCTACACTTTATATAAGTCATCAAACACTCACTCTAAAACCAAGAGTAGTTCCCTGCGAGACACGAGTTTTGAGATTAAGGGAGAATAAGATTCATTAGCGCTATTACCTAATCTTTTTAATTGCTTCTTTGTACCGGGTTTCTTATGAAATAGGGGAAGAAAATGTAGCACACTCTGTAAAATTAGTAACAAAGAGCAACCATTATGATTAAAGAACAATGGCATATTTTTAACATTATTTGCAGCTTGCCAAAGACCACAGGGTTCAAGCCTAATCACTTTATTTAATTATTACCCCCGATGGAAAAATTACAAAGAATTTTATGTGTCAGTCTCAAAAATGTTGTTTTACTAGGCCATGCCAGTCCAGTTTCATTTCAATTTAAACCTACTCCTGTTGAAATAATTTCATGTGCTGTAGAAACGGTAGCATGTAATAAATTCGACTTTTCACCCCCAAGAAATTGGATGTTATGTGAAAAATAGGTGGACAGGGTTGTCGGAAGGGAGGGACAAGAGGGAAGGAAGGGGCTAAAGGAAAGCAGGACGTGTAGTGTGATAAATGTTTGAAATTATTTTAGTAATATGACGTTATCTTAATGTATCAATTAAAGTCAGCACAATGGCTTTTTGGCATAATATTAAATGTAGTCATTATAAACTATAGACTATAGACACTGCGTTATTATAAAAAAATAGAGCTTATAAACTAAATCGCAAGGATTTTTTGCATCAACATCAATATAACTTATTTAATTTACTAGGCAAGGAGTTTTGTTTCTTGATGCCAACGACAAGTTCACGTCCTTTTATCTCCAAGAGTAAGTAAAAATATGCTAGTACATTATTGTATATATTCTAAATTGTGGAAGTTAATGTAATCAAATATCTTTCTAAGATTTCTCAGCTTGAAGTGAGTTGCCCCGGCCGTACTTTGATGCAGTAATAAATTGAAAACTAGAATTTTTGTGAGCTGTAGACTTCGCGGGTTTGAGAATCAACCAAATGCAAGTAAGATAGCGAACAAAAGCTATGGGGAGAGGTATGGGTCACCAAAAACCAAGAATTATAGTTATATTCCGAAAGATGATGAAATCCCCCATTTTAAAAAAAATTAGTTTTTACCGTCTCTGACCCCTTGAAGTATATCGGATGAAAAAGATCCATAAACTGAATCGACCAAAAATTCCATAGAACGATCGAACCTGCTCACATAATTTTACGAGCATCGGGTTAGAAATGCGACCTGTAGAGGAGAACTGCCGCTTCGCTCTCTTAATTACAGTAAATAGTTAGTTCACTACAAACACAAAGGTGCTTTTAGGTCCTTTTATCTACTGCCAAATCATGATAATAATCGTGTGTAGTTGAAGAAAATTAGTTAGTCCATTTCTGTTTCAGTTGGTGGCATCGTGGCGTTTTAAGCGTCGACGCTTTACTCCCTCAATATAGTCTTTACTCCATCCCTGTCTCGTAGTGCGGAATAGGAAGAAATTGAAATGTCTGCAGTATTGGCGAATACATCTTAGGTTTGGCGTTATTTGTACCGCTACCAGGTACTTTGAATGATGAGGGCGCGGATTGTACTGTATTATTTATGAGGTGATTTCAACCTCTTAACCTAAATGCTCCTCAAAGATGGATTTCTTTCAAATCGCGATTGATGTGTCTTCTCAAAGTTAGGGTAAAGTTGGTGTGCATTTTTAACTGACTTCACAAAAAGGAGGGTCTCAATGCGACTGTATTCTTATTTTGTTTTTTTTTTTTTATGTTTGTTACCTCAGAACTCCGTCAAATCTAAACCGATTTAAAAAAAATTGTTCGAGAGATTATACCTTCCGTTTGGTTTTATTCAAATTTTATTAAGATCTGATAATCATCTCCGGAGATATAAGGATAAATAATATAAACAAATTTGATACCTCGATGACATTTTCACTATCGCGGCATGTAAAGTCGGTTTTTTCGTTTTGTACGATCATAAACTATGATAACTTTTTAAAAAGATAATTGTAGGTACAAAATAATAGTATAATTTATTAACGTCACATAAAAATTTTACAAAATTACTTAAATAGTAATTTTGTAACATTTTTATAGGAAAATAAAACTAAAATATTAACTATGACTAATAATTAAAAAATAAACCACAAATAAAACATGGAATTTATGTCACTTTATACTGGTAGAGTAGCCAAAAACTGGTGACATTACCTCTTTGAATGACAAAACTAATGTGTTGCTCGAGGTAAGCGCCAGCTTTGGTGGGAGACATCGATTAGGCGTCTGAACAGCTCCTTAACAAAACCACGTGCTTGTTGAACACATGGGCCTGTGGTGTCGACCCCAAATAGAAGAAAAGCAAATTTGTCGCCGGTGCTTATATATTTCCTCCGTTTGAGAGCCTCTGCCGCGTCTGCAGCTGCTGCTGTCGCCCGTAAGGTATTATGAAGATGGGAAACTGCCAATGTGTCGACACACTAGCGGCTTCCCACGACACCGAGGAACCAACGTATTGCCGTCAGGCCTCTCACCATCGCACGTGTGATACCGTTCGGCTCTAAAATAGCCGGAATGTTGACGGTGGCAAGAGTCCGACGGATAACGATAAATAGATAAATTAATATATGTTTTAATCTAAACCGGTTGACGGCAAAATAAGTATAAATACTTGTCTCGCCTTCGAACCCGAAGGTCGTCAGATCAAATCCTAGCCGTGCATCAATGGATTTTCGGATGTGTATTAATGTGTGTTCGTCTACAGGTGGAGCTATTATATTAATGTTCTGCCTGACTTCCTACCAAAAAGTAGCTAACCGCATTCAATGAGAAAATATTCCAAGATATCCTTACGGTAGTACCTATGGCCATGTCTTTTAGGCAGCACAGCCCTTGAGAGTCAGAGCATTCTTGGCAAATTTCCTAGATGGCGTGAAATGCCGAAAAAAACACGTTTCTTGTATGGGGACCCTCTATTATTTTTAACTTTATTCTGTTTTTAGTATTTTTTGTTATAGAGGGAACAGAAATACATCATCTGTGAAAATTTCAACTATCTAACTATCACGGTTCATGAGATACAGCCTGGTGACAGACGGACCGACAGACAGACATACAGATAGACAGACAGATGGACAGCGGAGTCTTAGTAATAGGGTCCCGTTTTAACCTTTGGGTACGGAACCCTAAAAAAAGATTGTCGCCAAAATGAGACAGCTCGAAACAAAATGAGACAATCCAATACAATTAAGAAAATGTTCGATCAATCGAAACAAACACCGACTTCCAATTCGTCAATCTTATTTACGTCCTTTTATTAGATTCCCACAAAAAAAGACAAATTTCATGTTTGTGACAATCGTGAGAAGGAAGACTGGATAGGTTTTGTCTGACTGACTATTTATTTGTGGTTATAATTCAGAAAATAACAAGTCTAGGTAGGAAGAAACGTCGAAGTTGAACAAATAGCTATAAATATTAGTCTAGACATAAAAGTAGGTACACTTACTTATTATTTCGTATATTTAACCGACTTCCAAAAAGAAGGAGTTCTCAATTCATCCCTATGTTTTTTTTTCTTTTTTTTTTTGTATTCATGTTACGCGATTACTCCGTCAAGTGTAAACCGATTCAAATGTTTCTTTTTTTCATCGGCAGGGTACATTTTCGAAGTGATCCCATCGTAATTTTCTTTGAGCTCTGATATGTATCTCCACAGATATGACGATAAACGTATCAATCTTGCTACTGAAATTGACTCGCGGGGCATGAAAGTCGTTTGTTTTACTTTTTAAACTATCTGGTGTGTTAAAATATTTTACTCTCCATACTCTTTAGAGGAAGACCCACCATTCACTTACATAATTTTACTGTCCGTTTCAAACGAAATAAGCAGACAGATAGAAGGCTCAGTGGCGCAGTGCGAGAATGGTCGGCTTTGACGCCAGAGGTAGTGTGTTCAAATCCTCGCCGTCCACCAATGGACTATTCTATCAAAAATTAATGAGCACATTTCATAGTGGTCCTCCGGTGAAGGAAAAAACAACATCGTTAAGATACTCGGCTTGGTAGTAGTGCACTGTATAGTGTCCGTCTGGCCAGCTCCTCACATTAAGAAATCTGTCATCAAATGCCTATTACTTTTTAGGGTTCCGTAGCCTTATAGATTCGTCATGTCTGTCTGTCTGTCTGTCCGTCCGTATGACACAGCCATTTTATTCCGAAACTGTTAGGACTACAGAATTGAAACTTGGTAGATAGATGTATTCTGTGAACTGCTTTCCGATTTTTATACAAAAAATAAAAATATAAAAGTTTAAGGGGGGGCACCCCATACATGGAACTGAAACAAAAGAAAATGTTCTTCAAACCTATACGTGTGGGATGTCTATGGATAGGTCTTTAAAAATGATATTGAGGTTCCTAAAATCATTTTTTCTCAAAGTCAGTCATTTGAAAAATGTGGTAAAATGTGTGTCCCCTCCCCCCCTCTAGCTTTTAAAGAATGGGAGTGAAAAATCTAAAAAGAATATATGCTGTAGATCTCAATAAAAACTGAAAACGAAAATTGGTTTGAATGAGATACAGTCAGCAGTTTTTGAGATATGACGACCGCAAAGATAGCTTTGTTTTTCATACAAACACTATGAAAAACAAAGTTAGAATAGAAAACACTTTATTGAACACCATAATAAAGAAACAGTACAATACAATAAATAAAAATAAAACTAGTGTAACAATAGGCGGTCTTATCGCTAAGAGCGATCTCTTCCAGATAACCTTCTGATGGAGAAACAATTAACGTGATACGGCGGTGTATGGTAATTTATCAAATTAAATATATAATATACTAGCAGCCCGCCCCGGCTTCGCACGGGTAGAACATATATGCCTACAAAATTTGCATCAGTTTGTTGCATCGAATATAAAATATGAACATATTTAACAACCATTGTCATATTTATTATTGTTATATACCGGCTGTAATTCACGTACCTTTAGTCGAATTTTCTCGACCTAGGTTTCGAGCGAGTCAGTCGCTCTTCCTCGGGAGTGAGGTCACGCGGTGAGATCGCGATATTCACTGGATGATTGTCATATTTCATCCAATTTACACAAAACCTTAACGAATTATGCACCTAAACCTTCCTCATAAACACTCTGGCTATTGGTGAAAACCGCATGATAATCCGTTCAGTAGCTATTGAGATTATTGCGAACAGACAGACAGACGCAGTGATGAACTTTGTTTTATAATACTTACGTATTGATATTGGACGGCCCTTTGGCGTAAAGGATAGTTACCCTGATTCTGACCCGACGGTCGTTGGTTCTAATCCTAGCTATATACCTACCAATGAAAGTTTTATGTGCATTCATGAATCATGAGTTTTCGTACAGTGGTAGTGGAATCATTAAATCTACCAAAAAGTAGCTTACCACCAAGGAGTACATCTGCCGCCGTAACCTTACGGCGTTCCCCGACGCAAAATGTAGGGGTAATATACGTTCAACGTGTGTATCTGTGTGTCTGTCTGTAGCATCTTAGCACCTAACCGGATGAACCGATTTTGTTTTTATTATTGATAGTTTTTTTTTGTTTGATAGATGTCTTCATCGAGAGTTTTTTTAGCTTTGATTCATGAAAATTCGTTCAATCGTTATAAAATTATGAGCTTTTTTCTAGTTAATTGCGCTATGAAATCAACTTTCATAGGTCTGATCAATTCGAAAATCTTCTTCTTCAACGATATTGTAAGAACATGGAAGCCTCCTGGACTCTACAGAATACTCAAATCCTCACCAACTTACAGCTCAGATTTTAAATGTCGTGTTTAGAGTCATTGGAAAAAGCTATTATACATAGATCGGTCGGGGTGGTTTAAAATATTATATTAATTATATATATGGATGAATATTATTTTATACAATAGATCATATTATTATACTATATTGACTTCAAATTGATTGTGATCGGTGGGGATCTACAGCATAGCTAAGCTTATAATAATATTTTCGTAGTAACTATGACCTAATCTGTGGTTTCACTACAAATATTTTATTAATTTTGCGATGCGTGTTTGTGAAATTCGTGATATCTTCTAGAGTTTTCATTTGAATTATGTACTGTAAAGGACAATTTTAATCTATAATATGTGGCCAAGCTAATTAACGTAATTATTTGGATAAGGATTAATACGATATACTTGAAAATTGCCTTGGAAGTTATGTAATATCTTTTAACAAAAATTTTAAGATTAAAATGGTTACTGTGAGTCAACCTTAAGAGATAGACATATGCTGTCGCGGATTTTTTTGTAGGTCTTATTAAGTTGTACAACTCTTGCATAGAAAATATTCTTCTATCTATTTTCAATTAAGCAGCGTTCGTAAGAAACGTGTTTTTTCGACCGTTTATTTGCCGACTTAGGTTGCAAATTAGGTCTCCACGAATGTACCTTTGATTTAAACGGGATAATATATAGCCTATTTTCATTCTGAAAGTCCATTCTATGTATTAGTGAAATATTTTTTTTAATCGGTTCAGTAGTTTTTGAGCTTACTCATTACAAACATACAAAAATACAAATGTTCTCTCTTTATAATATTAGTATAGATACATAATAAATGGGTATATGTATGTAAATACGATTGTAAAGGAAAATAAGTAAATAAGTATATACATGGAAATTGACTAAATGATAAAATAATACAATACGTTTATGTAAATAAGTGAATTAGTGACAAATAAATACAACAATGATTACAGCAAGATAGTTAGTCTTAACGCGTTCCTTAAACGTGGAAATAGTTTGTGACTGTTTGATTTCCAATGGAAGTTCATTCCATAGCCTGACAGCTTGTACAGCAAAAGATTTGTCGTAAAAGGTGCTGTGATGACTAGGAAACGAAAGCATTAGATTCTCTGATGACCTTAACGAGAGAGAATTGAAGGACTGAAGAAAAACAAAAGTTCTTTTAGATAACCAGGAGAAGTAGGATTAAATAAGATATTAAAAAGAAGTGAAAGTATGTGTGTATTCCGGTGAAGGCGAATAGGTAGCCACTTGAGCTTACGACGGAATTCTGAAACATGGTCATATTTGCGAAGACCAAATATGAACCTGACCGCAAAATTTTGGAGTCGCTCAAGCTTATTTAGCTGCTTACCTAAAGTTAATTTTGTAGTTGCGAAAAATCATAGTTATAGAATACTCTACTGTGTTACGGAACCCTACGAGAGCGAGTCCGATTTGCACTTGGCCAGTTTATTTCAGCTAGGTTTATATTACTCACGCTCAGTACTCGGCCCAGTTTACTTGCCCTTTCGTTTACATTGGTCGAGTTCATACACGTACAACATAATGGAATGAGCTTCGTTCTGTCGTTTTGCATCAAGCTGTCCAACATATAAAGGTCCTTGTTGAAAGATCTTAGACACCACTTGATTAATTTTGTAAGACCCATCTCCTACATCCCACCTACATAACATTACAAAATCTAGTGAATTCTCTAGATTTTTTGATATGATCTCGTTTTAAACATAGATTGAGAAATTCTACTAATGATACTTACATGAATTTTAATATTTGGTTTATAATGGCATTTATATAGAAAAAGTTACAAGCGACATCATTCACAGGGAAAATAAACGTAAACTATGCCAAAAGCGTGCCATCTCACGCACCCATGTAGTTACAGAGGTAGCACTCAAATCATCAAAACAAAGCAAAACATGTCTGTCGTACAAATGGTGTTATTAAAACATATTATGTTCATAAAATACATTGGAGTACGTGAGCGTCCCTCAAATTACGTACCGGTATTGAGTTATAATGATAGAGGTTATACTTACCTACTACTTTCGAAAATTTTATAAAATACGTTCGTAGAACAGAACTTTTTCTCTGGAACGCATAGATGCACCGACAGACGGACAACAAAGTGAATATACCTTATATATACCTATAAGAGATCCTTTTTTCCTTTTGAGGTACGAAACTCTGTATATGTAAACGCTGTATCTCTAATAGGTAGACGTCATCGCTTACCATAAGGCGAGCGTCGTGCTTGTCCTGATATGCAGTAAATAGCTTTTTTATTATGAATTTATCAGTTGTAATATAATTTAAATTTGATTTTAAAATTATCGTGAATTTGTAACATTATTATTGTTATATACCGGCTATAATTCACGTACCTTTAGTCGAATTTTCTCAACCTAGGTTTCGAGCGAGTTAGTCGCTCTTCCTCGGGAGTGAGGTCACGCGGTGAGATCGCGATGTTCACTGCGTCACTACACTACACTGCACTAGGTCGAGAAAATTCGACTAAAGGTACGTGAATTATAGCCGGTATATAACAATAATAATTTAAATTTGTTTGGTATTTATATAAACATACAATGTAAAATTCTTTTTACTGAATAAACGAATTGAATTAAATGTATACTGATTGAGTACAGCTTACTTACACCAAAGTTCATATTCACAGCGAAGATGACTGTCATCTCTATTTTTATACAAAACTTTTCCTACGGGAGAAGTTTTCGTAACAATTGTAGTGAGATTCATGTCAACCGGCATGAGTTATTGTCGTTACAATACCTAGTTGGAAATTATTTATTTATTGAGAAAATAACGGGTGACAGTTACAGGTGAACTATGCCGATGAATATTTTATTGGAAAACTATATTTTATTTGATTGCCTAGGATAGAATAGGTTTTCTATCCGCGGAAACACATTTGACCTGTTTTACGGCAGTTCTCAATAGCAATACTATAAATTGAGGGAAAAGCTGAGCCGTTCTTTAACTGGGTAAATTAAAAGTTTAAAAGTGACAGGCTAGGTAGATAGGCAGTGTTTTTCTTAATACATATATACATAAAAACACGCCTTTTTCCCGTTGGGGTAGGCAGATACTACTTCTTTCCACATGCTACGATTCTGGCATACCTCTTTCGCTTCTTCCACTTTCATGAGCGCCTTTATACATACTCACCGGCTATACTGTACTTTTAGACTTGGCCTTTCTTTCCAATACGTTTTCTTAGGTCGGCCTCTACCGGCTGGCCCATTCACATTCGTCTTATAAATCTGTTTCATCAATATTCCTTCATTAAAATATTAATGTGGTAGAAGATGAAGTAACTACGATAGTTTAAGTGATGCTTAGATGGTTTGGACATCTAGAGAGGATGCTGTGTAGATGTCTATTTTTGTCTCTACATCTTCTACCAAATTAATATTTTATACATTTATATTATTTATTAGGATGCCTGTTTAATTTATGCCTGTCACACTACAAGCCTGTAGCACAGCATCAGAGGTAGGATTATAACTATGCTATAATACCTCGTCCATACCATTTACACGGTGGTAGGGCAATGTCTAGGATCCGCCTGGCTTGCTAATATGTTCCGGCAGCTGTCCTTGAGTGATCCTCGAGTTTCCATTCTAGGCCTAGCGTACTACCATCCTCGAACGTATCAACATTTAATACAGGTGAGTTTGTGGTCAAACGCTAGCTTATAAATTATTAAAGCCATTTAACATCACCTAAACTCATGTCGCATCATAATCATATCATATCTGCCTTTTAAAAATACAGACAAGGAAAATCTACGACGAATGTATGTCAAATAATATTTACTTTTAGGTTTTCTTGGGATGTAAGGAAGCACAAATACCACCTCAGTGCTCCCAGCCAACCTCACTTGCCCTTGGTGCATCCGGCTGACCAACAAACGAGGCTCTGGCGACCGACAAATGGCGGTATAACCATTTCAAATGATAGCGTAGCTAAATACTACAGGCCGGTGACGGGCAGCAGCGTCACCGGTGCGAGGTGCTAGGTCCTGCAGTCGCCAACCCGCCTGCCCGGCGTGGCGATTTAGGCATATAGGATTAGGCATTAGGCCTCCTAATGAGACGGAGATCGGGCTCAGTGGCGTATCTTGGGAGATGCCTACGTCCAACAGTGGACTGACACAGCCTGGTTATGCTAATGATGATTTTATTTTAGGTAAGTTAGCTTACCTTACATATTACATATTCAAGAAGATTTCAACAAACGCATAATAGTGGAATTCATTAAAATGTTGCTATTAATGCATGTATATTTGATTGCTCCATGCGTTCGAGACCTCATGGTGTATGTTGTGAATATTAGACTTTGTTTTGCAAGCATTAACTAAGCCTCAGCTTCATATATCGATTTTAGCCTCAGTTTTATAATATAAAAAGATACCATATAAATTGCTATCTCACGCTTCTAATCCACATTCAGTTCAACGAAGTGTAGAAAAAAAAATGGTTTAGAAAAATCCTTTACCCAAACTAGGCTTGTATCATAGCTTATTCTGTTCAACAACTCGCAAAATAAATATATCTTTCCATTTAAGGAGACCGTTTCTGGATATTGTGCGCACCTTTTTCCATCATTCCTCCGTTTTCCTCAGGAGAGGTCATTATTCTGTGACCCATTGAAGGGACAGGGCCTCTCCACGGGTCAGATTTAGCCTATCAAGGGACAAAACTTGAATGGTCACGTAGCTTTTATTTGGCAAGCGCAATACGAATGCCTTGTTGACTCGGAATGAGGATAGACGTAATGGGAATAGGTAGGGTGTTATCTGTTTTCAATGGTGTCTGTTTCGTGCGTTTTCAAGTGATTGTGATATTTATGCGTATGGTTAGATCATCGATATATTCAAAAAAAGGGAGGACCCTGCTCCTCAATGTGGACCGTATGAATTAGGTTTGCGAACTTAATTTTAGTCACAATTGGACTGGCGTTTGTGTAGCACGTACAGAATTACATGTGCAATTATCGCAAATTCGTTTAAATAATTAGCAACAATGCCTTCCTCTGTTCTTCATGCACTTCTAGCTCCACATTAGAAATTGGTGTTTTCATATAGTTGTTTCTAGTTCCATTATGTTTACGTGGCATAAGAGTGAGTACCGCATCTACCTTTTTATATCGATGGGTTAGATGTTATCCTTCGAAAATGAGAGCTGTTATATGCGATGTTTGAGAATAGTTTGCTATTACTAGTGCTACTTCCCAGGGTACAATATAATCTGTACTTCAGATTCCTTTTTTTAACCCCCGACTCAAAGAAATGGGTGTTATAAGTTTGACGTTTGTACATATCTGTGTATCTATGTGGCTGCGTCTGTGGTATCGTAGCGCCCAAAAGGATGAATCGATTTTGATCTAGTTTTTTTTTGTTTGATTAATGGAGAGTGATATTAGCTTTGATTCATGAAAATCCGTTCAGCAGTTTTTAAAGGAACCCTTATAAGATCACATTCTAGTCCGTCTGTCCGGCTGTCCGTCTGTCCGTCTGTCCTTCTGACCGTCTGTCCGTCTGTCTGTCTGTCTGTCCGTGTATCACCACCGATAGTCTTAGGAACGGGTTGACCTAGCAAGTTGAAATGTATACCAGATACTGAGATCTATAGTCCCTAAGTGTATACAAATGAAGGTCAAGTCAAGACGATAAAAAGATATGGGCAAATTTAGATTTTTGCGAAAACTTGTATATACCAAAATTTACCTTAATTTTCATTTTTTTTTTTATTTTTCGGAAATTTTCTTTTGCTTGTGCTGTAAGACCTTGTTTTTGACCAAAATTGACAATTCTAGGTCAACCGGAAGTACCCTATAGGTTTTGGGTCGAAAACCTATAGGGTACTTCCCGTTGACCTCATGAATCATAAAATTTGGCAAGAAGCAAGGTCTTATAGCACAAACAAGTGAACAATTCTAAAAAATAAATAAAGTTGAAAATTAAAGGATGTCCCTATACATACATAATGTCGCCAATTAAGATAGGCCTCTGAGTTATATGAGCGCTCATACAATTTAGAGGTCTAGCTTAATTGGTACCTCCAACGTTTGTACGGAAGCCTCGGTGGGCGAGTCCAACTCGACTTCGCCGGTTTTATTTTATTTATAGTTGATAACGCTATGAGATCAAGATTCATAAGTCTGATCAATTCGGTATCCTCTTACTTCAAAGATATTGTAAAAAACATAGTAGCATTAGCATTGACTTGATGCTCGGACTTCTCCAGGAATCTGCAGAGTCATACACAGATACACAGATCCTCCAGATACATAGATACACACTTCAAACTTATAACATCCTTTCTTTCTTTTTCTTTCTTCTTTCTTAATCAGATGAGCAAGTACCAACAACAAACAAGTCAATCAGAATGACAAATAATAACGACGAATAATCAAAATGATTTACATGCAAGTAGATCACCACCGTGGCCGCTAGCTAGCACGGCCGCCAACTAATCGCAATCGTGTACTCGTACCTTAAACCGCTTTGTTACTCGTGATAGTTAAGGTGGGATTCCGCAAGACACGGCAGCGGCAGACGACAATGGCATGTGCCGAGACGGCAAACGGCATTACTTTGCAGTATTAATTTGTATAAGACTGATTCCGATTTACGACTGCAACTGCCACGCGTCATGTCGTGAATTGATTTGCACATATTTGTGGTCCGCCGTGTGCCGCTGCTGTCTGCCGTCTGCCGCGTCCTGCGGAATCCTACCTAAACAAAGCGGTATCATGGTGCGGGCAGATAAGATAATGATAAAGATAAAGTTTTTGACTCAAGAAAAAAATAGGGGTAGAAAGAACCCTTTACTAACCTTACGTCTCTTTATTTAGTTAATTATGCAAACAGAATAACGCTTGGTTCAGACTTACTTTGTATAATTAAGTGAAGGTTCAACTATAGCTTTTAGTTTATTTAGTTGAGAACAGCTTCAAAGAAACATTGTATGTTTTATTTGAATTAAAAATGTAGTCTTGCTGTTTATCCGAGTGGTTTTCTTTCATGCAGTGTTTTGGTTATAAGAAGCTTATCATTAATTAAGTTACTTTTGTTACGTTAATTTTTGAGTAGGCACTATCGCCTCTAGTTCCGAAAAGCGTCGATATAAAATCCCGCAGTATAAGGGATTAAAAAGTCAGCCCGCTTGCATTTGCCACAACACATTTTGGCATATACTATCGGCCTCTGTAATCCGGGACACATCCGTTGCCAGGATATGCCCGGAAATATGCGTTTCACACGTAGAACCGCCGTCCTGCATTTTAAAAATAGATGCGAGTTGAATACGCGTGATAATCTCGGAAAATTTTACGCATTCGAATTCACGTCACTATTCTGAAGGCGAGCTGAGTTTTTTTTCTTTTCCAAGACAGAACGGTTGTTTGTGCATAAACTAAATTTTCCCATTTATGTCTAAAACGACCGAACCGATTATCAAAAACAAGTCTTACCTTGGTTTAGGTTGGTATATTGTTAGGTTTTTTTTAGTTACGAGAAACTACATTGTCAAGTGGTAATTTTTTTTTTAATATTGCGGTAACTCCACTTTTGAAATTAGAAAGAAAGTTAGAACATACATTTATTAACTGACTTCAAATATGAGGGTGTTTTTTATTCATCAGAATCTTTTTCATGTATGTTCCTCGATATTCAGAGACGCCTGAACTGATTTGGAAAATTCTTCTATTTTTTGAAAGGGTATATATAATAAGGGTATATACTTTCCAGGTCATTCCATTTAAATATAATCGGGATCTGATGAGTATTTCCAGAGATATGGAGATAAAGACTTCAAACTTGGTACTGAAAATGAGCAGTACTAGCGCGGCATTTGAAGTCGATTCTTTTAATTTTTTAAATGATCTAAAATTACTCAATGCTGCATGAATCTGAATTATAGTACTACAACATGAAACTCTGGCAGTGGGCTGGTCACATCTGTCGCAGAACCGGTAACCGTTGGGGTAGACGAGTTCTAGAGTGGAGACCACGGCTCGACAAAGGTAGCGTAGAATGCCCTCCGGCTAGGTGGAGTGATGATATACGGCAGCGGTTGGAAACAAATAGCTGAAGATCGAGCTCAGTGGCGTGCCATAGGACAGGCCTATGTCCAGCAGTGGATGGAAATTGGCTGATAATGAATAAAACTCTATAGTTGATATTAGTTACTGTGCATAAATACGCCTCAAGCGGTTGTCACTGGCATCAAACTACATTTTCTGACAGGCTGGATTTTTCTTTAAATGTATTTTATTTTATGAAATTGTAAAAATGCATCGGAATATTTCCCACACAATATTTACAGAAATAAAAGTCAACAAGCACCACTGTTAGGAATAGGACACGTCTGGTGCGTATCCTAGAGAAATATGTGGAAATGTTTGCGTCGCATCCCGATTGATTCGATTCTAACCCGACTAGGACGTGGCGATACAGAATATTGAACTACAGTAGGACATGTTTAAATAAAAAATAAACGATTTTTATATCATGGTCAAGCTTTAGCTTTTAGCAACTGATCTGACTGGCAATGTCATTTGATTATTTTGAGCACGATTTAATTGTTTTGATTAAATAAATTAACCATCTAGGTTCCATTCGTTTGGGCCGTTTTGATGTACAGTTATACGGAATGAAAAGGTTTGTCACCTTAGAGTCGGTTTTTGCTTGCACTAGTACTACAGCTCTGTGCTAGTACTGTAAGAATCAATTATGCCAACATACCAGTGCAAGAAACAGTACTGCTTACATTTAAATAAATATGACGTTTGCTATTGAATAAAGCGTCATAAACACTAGCAGGAGTGTGGACATTGTTTTCCATACGTCTCAACTAACCACGGACTGACCGCCACTGCAAGTGTGCGTGAAGGCCGGTTTACACTTTGTTAAGTTAACACTGCAGGTGATTAGTGCAGGTGTTTAGTAATCAAGGTGTGAACGGAAGCGTGAAGTGATTAGTGTTAAGTGTTAAGTGCGATCAGTGCTTATTGATTAGTGCGAGTGAATAGAATCAAAGTCTATTTTTGCTGTTAAGTGACCTCCCCCCTTGTACTGTTCCACTCCCCTCTCTCGCAGTTCGCCTGTACTAATCAGTGTGTAAACACGTGTGTGTTAAGTGCGCAGTGTCAAGTTCAAAGCGAAAATGAAGTGGACGGAACAACATACTTTAAAATTCGTACAAGAATACATAAAGTATGAATGTCTATACAATGTAAAGTGCGCAGAATTTAAAAACAATATTTATCTTTGCCATAATCTCTTAGGCCTATTGATTTCAAAATTGAGTTCATTTTCTATATCAGATACCACAACAGATACAATCTCTTTAATTATTTGTCTCAATATTAAGCGCAGTTCATCTTCCATTTTCAGAGACACTATGCACAACGGACAGTACCACTACTTTGAGCTTCTTCCTAAACACTGTGTAAACGGAGATGGTTAGGCTACTTAACACTTGAGACTTATCGCGAAAATTTAACGCTTAACACTTATCACTTCACACTTCGCAAAGTGTAAACCGGGCTTGACTCTTAAGGTTTTGCTTATTTTGTCATCCCGTCAATGTTACAAAATGTAATAAAACTTTTTAACAAAAAAATTAAACCGCCGAAAAAACTGAAAAGCAAAAAATAATTAAACTTTTTTATTTAATCTTAATAACGAAGTTCTTGAACTAAACTACTATTAGCATACATAAGAATATATTTTTGTAATTGTTTTGAGTTTTTAACTAAACATAATAACTAAGTTCTTAAACTAATGTAAGTATGTATACCTAAGTAGTGTTGAGTAAAATCATCAAAGTAATGATACTGTGATCCATTATTTTTGTTGATTTATTCAAAACGGCTTGACTGATTTCGTTAAAATTTAAATAGGACCCCCTTGGGGGTATACCTTTTCCAATAGAAAAAGAATTATCGACATCAGACTACTCTGTAAAAAGTTATGCGTGGCCATAAATTTAAAAAAAATAAACGCGTCAACTTGATAACTTCCTGCGCTTTTTTTACTCGGTTAATAAATCAACAATAAAATTGCAACTATAAAATAACATTTTACCAACGAGAAGGTTTTAGTTCTAGGAGTTCGTTAGTTTAGTGTGCGTCTGTCTATTTGTGTCCTGAAAATTTCCGCTTAAATCGATGTTGCTATCATTCTGCGTCCATAGGCTTAGAGCCCATCTTTTTTGTATGATAAAAGATAACAGAAAAAGCACGACGCTCGCCTGATTGTAAGTGATGACGTCTACCTATTACGGATACAGCGGCACGCAAAATTCTGGCTAGCCAACATTTTTCATGTCACTGCACTGCGCCTGCTACCTCGAGACATAAAGATAGATGTGTATGCCGTTATTTACATTTTCTGTTACATGACGCATAGTATAACTGTCCTGATTAGTTAAGATCAATGAAAGTTCTATACAAAAGGTATTGCGTGGCACGGCGAAAACTATCCTGACGATCAATCTGCATCCATCGAAACAATCCTAATGATCCTGAATTGTATAGGAAGACATTTAGACAATAGGCATGACGACAGTATCAAAAAATCGAAGATTTGATGATTTTAGGGGAAAATACATATTAAATCAATTTAAGACACTAGTTAAGTTTTATATAAAAAATTGAGATTATTAAGATTTTCAATAAAATAAAACATTAAAATACTGCAATCGGCCATTTTGATTGAAACACCAATCACAGCGCATGACGTCACGCCTATGAGGTTTTTTTTAAAATGTTAATAAATTTTGGAAAACTCATATCTATTCGTTGTCACAGATTATATAATAGTTACTGCGTTAAGTATGTCATTAACATATGCGTGACGTCACAGCCGACGCCATGACACATGTGAGCTGTTTTTGCGCACTATTGAAAAAATATTACAAAAATTTCTTTAAACTTCGTTCAGCTTAAGTTATTTACCGAATTATAGGTTTTTTCGTGAATAGTAAATGTGTTCCCACATTACAGAAGAAGATTTCAAAATCTTTCGTCACGCATATTCAGTTGTTTTTTGATAAGGTGTTTGGCGTCGAGTTCTTGCTATTTCTTAAGCTGTAACAACGTTACAATCTAATAATATAAGAATATTTGTCCTAACATTCTAACTAACTGACTGATTGACAGACAACGCACAGCCTAAGCCGCTGGGCGTAGAGACTTGAAATTTGGAGGGTATATTTGTCTTAGTACGTAAACGTGTACTAAGAAAGGATTATTCAAAATTCACAGAATGATTCAGATTCAGAATTCAGATGAAATGGGGGATCAATGTTTGTATGGAGAAATAAGATTAGATAGTATTTTCTATTCGAAACTTTACACAAGTGCTTCAATAAAAAAAATAAGAAAATACGTGTTTCAGGCTTTTTCGAAATGCCACCCCTAAAAGGGTGAAGTGGGGTAACAAAGTCTGAAATTTGGCATACAGATAGTTATTTTGACGCAGGTATCCGCTAAGAAAAGATTTTTCAAAGTTCACTCTTTAAGATGATAAAACGGGGGTTCAAAATTTGAACCGATTTGCCTTTAACTTCTTTGATGTGTTTTATGATAGAAAGCTTTTTACAAAATAAATAGCCGCGGGGCACTTCTAGTTTGCTATAATGTCAGATGAACTTCTGCATAATTTTCTGTGACATTGAGAATTGAAGTATCGATGTGGTTCGGAAAACGCGGGTGTTCGGTTCGTTTGCCGTGTCCTAGTGTCTGTGTTTTTTGAAGCGAATGCTAGATTGTCGGATAGTTTAACGAGCTCATCGGGACGAGAAACTACCGTACTACCTGATTAGGATTATTTTTTAATCTAAATCGATTAAATATAGCCCAGAAAAAAGAAAAAGAAAAGGATTCTTAATTGTTGTGTTTTAATATAATGCTCCTTAATATAACATAGTAATTATCCAAGAAATTGACAGAGGCGTCAATGAGCAGTGTTGTGGCTTCCGGCAATATATTCCGGACAAACATGCACAGAAAAGATTGCTTAGACAACATCCCAGTTTAGAAAATGAGGCATAAGCTTAATTCAACGACATGCATCTTGAGTGTCCTTTCGTACTAGGACACCAAAATGGACACCAGTGGTGGCGCAACCAGTCACGCCATGAACAAAATGTATACAGCTGTATGAAGGCTTGGTGTCTGGTTGGCGTTATAACATGGGTTCGTTTTGTTCGTCTGGTCGAAATCGAATCTCAAATAACTTTGATATATTTTTGATTATAATTGAAGACTGATACTACATTTTAATTATAAGCTGACGTACCGTGCTCCATCTTGAAGCTCCCGTGAAGTACTGTGGCGAACGAGTGAACATGAACGTTCTTACCTTTTTATACATTTCATTCATTCTACCGTTCTTATATTTATGAATGGAAACTGACATAAGATCTAATTACGCACGGAGAATAGACTTTACTCTGTGTAATTACGCCTCTTATCTATACTATCTATACTAATATTATAAAGAGAGAACATTTGTATTTTTTTATTTTTGTATGTTTGTAATGATTTGGCTCAAAAACTACGGAACCGATTTAAAAAATTATTTCACTAATACATAGAATGGACTTTCAGAATGAAAATAGGCTATATATTATCCCGTTTAAATTAAAGGTACATTCGTGGAGACCTAATTTGCAACCTAAGTCGGCAAAAAAACGGTTGAAAAAACACGTTTCTTACGAACGCTGCTTAATTGAAAATAGATAGAAGAATATTTTCTATGGAAGAGTTGTACAACTTAATAAGACCTACAAAAAAGTCCGCGACAGCATATGTCTATCTCTTAAGGTTGACTCACAGTAACCATTTTAATCATAAAATTTTATACTAAAATTGTCCTTTACAGTCTATAATTCAAATGAAAACTAGAAGATATCACGAATTTCACATACACGCATCGCAAAATTAATAAAATATTTGCAGTGAAACCACAGATTAGGTCATAGTTACTACGAAAATATTATTATAAGCTTATCTATGCTAAAGATCCCCACCGATCACAATCAATTTGAAGTCAATATAGTATAATAATATGATCTATTGTATAAAATAATATTCATCTATATTATATATAATTATATAATATTTTAAACCGCCCCGACTGATCTATGTATAATCTTTTCATTAAAAGCATTCCAATGACTCTAAACACGACATTTAAAATCTGAGCTGTAAGTTGGTGAGGATTTGAGTATTCTGTAGAGTCCAGGAGATGTCCCAGCATCAGGTCAATGCTTCCATGTTCTTACAATATCGTTGAAGAAGAAGATTTTCGAATTGATCAGACCTATGAAAGTTGATTTCATAGCGCAAATAACTAGAAAAAAGCCCATAGTTTTATAACGATTGAACGAATTTTCATGTATCAAAGCTAAGAAAATTCTCGATGAAGACATCTATCAAACAAAACAAAAACTATCAATAATAAAAACAAAATCGGTTCATCCGGTTAGGTGCTAAGATGCTACAGACAGACACACAGATACACACGTTAAACGTATATTACCCCTACATTTTGCGTCGGGAACGCCGTAAGGTTAAGGCGGCAGATGTTCTCCTTGGTGGTATGGTAAGCTACTTTTTGGTAGATTTAATGATCCCACAACCACTGTACGAAAACTCATGATTCATGAATGCACATAAATCTTTCATTGGTAGGTATATAGCTAGGATTAGAACCAACGACCGTCGGGTCAGAATCAGGGTAACTATCCTTTACGCCAAAGGGCCGTCCAACATCACTACGTAAATATTATAAAACAAAGTCCATCACTGCGTCTGTCTGTCTCGCAATAATCTCAATAGCTACCGAACGGATTATCATGCGGTTTTCACCAATAGCCAGAATGTTTATGAAGAAGGTTTAGGTGCATAATTCGTTAAGGTTTTGTGTAAATTGGATGAAATATGACGATGATTGTTAAATATGTTCATATTTTATATTCGAAGAAACTGATGCAAATTTTGTAGGCATATATGTTCTACCCGTGCGAAGCCGGGGCGGGCTGCTAGTATCAAATATAGTGGTGGTCAGTAGCAGGAAATGGAAGAGCCGAAGATCGGGCTCAGTTAGTTGTCATGGGAGAGGCCTACGTCCAGCAGAGGACTGATACCGGCTGATGATGATGGCGTTTTTATTGAATTCTTGAATGAGATAGTATTAACGTAATCGCTAGATGTCGGAGAGCGTTCTTAAATGACCTTTTTGCCTGATAATTATAAACTTCGGAATACAACCGCTAAATCCATGCTAAATACCTACATGAAATTGAATATGTGGTATTAAATGATAAATTTGCATTAACAGTGTCTATATATCGAGGCGATGGGTTTGAGGTTACCCAATTAGCTCAAGTAACTATATATCTAGAATAATTAATATTATCCGATCTCATACAATTAGGGGACATCTAATTGGGTGTAGGCTTGTTAAGCCTACACCCATGTGTCCATCTAAGACCGGCTTACAATTTGAAACAATTAGGGAGACCTAGATTTATGAAAGAATATGTAAAAATAAGGTATAGGGGGAAACGAAATTCTCTTAATAAAGCTTTTTACTCGACTAAGGCGAAGCAAAAAGGAGGGTTTTGTTTTTTTGCCCGACTACGGCGAAGCAAAAAGGAGGGTTATGTTTTTGACCGGTATGTGAGTATGTATGTATGAGTGTATGTATGTTCATCTGTTCCCTCATAACTTCTAAACTACTTATCATAATTTGACAAATGAGGTGTCGTTGGACGCGTCTTATTTGTCTGCTAGTTATAGGCTATGAGAAGTTACAACAAATTGAATGTGGCGCCCTCTAGGGGCACGGTGACAAAAACTGAAGAAAAAAAATTACACCCCACCCCATCATGTGTGGTACCGTTGAATAGGAATTTTAAAATGAAGGTAGGTACATCATATTCTTGTCAAGCGCAGTGTTTGCGAGATATATCCCGTCGAAGTCAAGAAAACTAATTTTTACCGCACGCGGAGTCGCAAAGAAGCAATAGGGAGGGTTATGTGTTTGTTGATGGCTATGTATCGATGTAAGTATGTTGACATGTATGCATGTATATACATTTATGGAAATACCCCAAATTACTTAAAAAAAAATTAGTTCACAACTAAAACCCGACTACTGAAAAACCACACTCTAAAAAGAATGAAACAAGAAAATATTCTCATCTGAGATCGATTCTATGCTCAGAGGATAGCCGTGGTCGTATATGTCACCTACCGTAACAAAACAATACATTCTGCAAAGTAGCATACGACTACGGGTATCCACTAAACACCACTATGAATATGTATGAAATACAATAAAGTATTTATTGCAAGTAAGTAGTTCATATAATACACGATACATATTGAATAGTTTGTACATAGCGATCTCAGATGAGAATATTTTCTTGTTTCATTGTTTTTAGAGTGTGGTTTTTCAGTAGTCGGGTTTTAGTTTTTTAACTTATTTTTTATTGGCCTATGTACTCACAAGTTAAAAGCTATTGCCTTTTTTTGTAGGCAAAGCTCGTGGGTCTAAGCTACCGGACATAACATGTCGCTTAGTGGATCGCTGAGTTCCGGCATGGTAAGACGGTTGTCTGTGACGACACAGCTCTGTGCTAGGTCAGGGAATTTAGTTATTAAGGTATCTTAGTCCTAAAAGTTGCCCTGGCCACCCTTGTTAGGTGACACTGGTTGGACTAAATTAAGTTGTCCTGCGTCTCGTTTCACTGCCATCTTCCATTTCCAAAGAAGCACGATTCCATCTTAGACCACATCGTCACTTAACATGATAAGTGTTCAAGTGGTCAATTGCTTGCCAGTCAAGAACAAAAAATTGTATGGAACAATAATCAAGCAAATGGGACATCTTCGCCGGAATACATTTAAGAAATAAATTTACTTAATGCAACTGGACTTGGGTAAAATTTCCATTAATAGTAGGTACATTTGATTCTTCGGAATTTTAACCCCTGACGCAAAAAGAAGGGGTGTAATAAGTTTTGACGTGTGTATCTGTGTATGTATGTGTCTGTAAATGGCCTCGTAGCGCCTAAACGGATGAACCGAATTTGATTTAGTTTTATTTTTGTTTGACAGGTGTTTACATCGAGAGTAATCTTAGCTTTGATTCATTAAAATCCGTTCAGCCGTTTTAGGACTATGAGCTTTTAAGGGTTCCGCAGTCGAATGGCAAAAAACGGAACCATTATAGATTCGTCATGTCTGTCTGTCTGTCTGTCCATCCGTATGTCACAGCCACTTTATTCCGATACTATTAAGAGTAACACAGTTGAAACTTGGTAGGTAGGTGAATTCTGTGAACCGCTTTACGATTTTTATACAAAAATAACAAAATAAAAATTAAGGTATCCTCATACATGGGAAAGAAACTATTTTTTTTCTTCAAACCTATACATGCTATAGATAGGTCTTTTAAATATCTCTGTTTTTCATACAAACACTATAAAAACAACATTATTTTTTTGCTGGCGAAAAATTATAGTTATAAAATACTCTACTGTGTTACGGAACCCTACGAGTACCAGTCCGACTTGCACTTGGCCAGTTTATTTCTAGATCATGACGCTATGAAGTTTACTTTTAAGGGTCTGATCAAATCGAAATGCGGTATCGAATTACTTTAATGAATATTATTATTTTCTTAGTTTTTGGCTTTTGCGATAATGCTATTTTAATGATATTGTAAGAACATGGTAGCATTGACCTTATAATGGGGCATCTCTTGGAATCCGCAGAATACTCTATTCCTCACGAACTTACAACAGAGATGACGTTTTTGGGCTCGTTAGAATGACCTTAATAAACAGATTATAAATAAATCTGGGGTGGTTTTAAATAAGTATTATTACATTTCTAGCATTTGTGACATTATGTTTTGTTTCAGCCTTGAGATTTTCTCAGTCACACCCAAGTGCAGTATTATACCGATAAATGTAGTGATGTCTGATACTTGAGTAACCACGTCATCTAATTAGGAACTGGCAACTTGGCATCGGTTACTTGCAGACTTGGAGCTTGTTATGATTGCCCCGAGCGAAGGCCAAATGTAAGGGCTATAGAATTAGCGAGACTATTCTCGCTATCTCGATACGATATCTCTATACGAGCTATCTCGTACTAAAAATGTTATAAGAACATGTACGAGTATATTGGGATCTTTATTAGCTTTTAATTTATTTATCGCACAAAAATAAGCACATAATACATTTTAAACCACCCACGATTTGTATATGTAGGTATAATATGTTCATTGAGACCATTTCAATGAGCTTAAACACAAAATCTCAGACGAGGAGTTGAGGAGATTTCCGCAGATTCAAGGAGGTATATCTCAGCATTATGACAAGTTTTAATATCATTTAAGTTACAGGATACTGAATTTCTAAATAATACATTTGATTTGACTAATGTAAACTACGCTAAACAGACAACAGCAGATTGATGGGTATGTAGTGCGCAGAAGCACCATTTATATATTTTTCGCTACGAAAGTTACTACCGTAGTCTCATCAACTAAAAATAGCTGATAATATTTAAATGGCAGAACGGATTTTCCAGAAACAAAGCTAAGAACACTCTCGATAAAAACACCTATCAAAGAGAAAAAAACTAAATCAAAATCGGTTCATCCGTTTGGGCGCTACGATGCCACAGCAGACACATATACAGATACACACGTCAAACTTATAACAACACTTCTTTTTGCGTCGGGAGTAAAAAGGAGGACTTAATACTTAAAAAAATGTCTACTAGTCACGCAGCAGTGGGGGGAAAGGTTTGAAGTGTCAGTATATACCGCAGATGTTAGGAGCATTATATCAATGTTCCGCCTGACTTATGCCCGTTTCCTATAACATAAGAACCGATCGTTTTGCTTACGATTGGTTAAATTTGACGTCTCGTGTCAAATTTAACCGATCAAAATATATAAAAATAAATATATAAGATAAAACGATCTGTTCTTATGTTATAGGAACCGGCCATTCGAAGCTTACCGCCATAACCTTACGATGTTACGGCAGCACACAGTCCTTGAGAATCAGATCATTTTAGCTCTAGCTAGTTCACTATCCTCGACCACATCATCGTTTATCACCGCGGTAAAACGCTAGCCTATCACATTTAATAAAACTTGCCAAGTGCGAGTCAGACTTTTGTATCGTAAAAAGGAGTAGTTCGGAGGGTTCGGAACCGCAGTATAATAATATATTATATTACCGTGTCAATAATAAACATACTTATTAACTACAACGCCATCTAACGAATACCTAACGAACTTCTAACACCAACTAAGTGAACGTTAACACAAAGGTGTTAGGGTAGGTAATTGATATTATTGATTACGTAAACAAACGTTCATAGATGGCGCTACAGTAAAAAACACGTTTTTTGTAGAATACAGAAAAAGAACATTTGTGAACAGAAAAAGTTTTCTGTTTTTAGTATTTTTTGTTATAACGGCAATTACAGAAATACATCATCTGTAAAAATTTCAACCGTCTAACTATCATGGTTCATGAGATACAGCCTGGAGACAGACGGACAAATAGACAGGCAGACCGACGGACAGCGGAGTCTCAGTAATAGGGTTCCGTTGGTACCCTTTGGGTTCGGAACCCTGAAAAAGGGAAAAAAATGTGAGCCGATTCGCCGTAAGTATATCGCGTTTGGTTTGAACCAGTTATACAAATGCTACTGCACTATCTAATCACGCCCGCAGATCGCAGATCGCAGCGGTTTGCCCGTACCTTCACTTTAATTTCACTATGCACTATTCCTACTTATCATCAAGGGAGATATTAGTCAAGTTTTTGTATGTCCGGTATATTTTTTTGTGGAATTGTGGCTAAGTACTTGTCTGATTTTGATAAAAAGCTTGTACACAGTTGAAGTATATCATTTAAACGGCTATATTCAAGCATCACTAGTCAGTTGAACAACTAATTGCGCCTCGTGTGAACGCGGTGCTAGTGGCCCTCTTGTTCATAAATTACAATGTACAGAATACGATGTTCGTCGCCTTTGAACAAAGACGGTTTGTTAGCCACAAACGAAAGAAGGAGCTCTGTCGACTTAGTAGTGATGCACAAAGTTTACGTTAATATCAAGTAGATACCAATAGTATTTTATTTTATTTATTAGGACGAAAGTGTGCCAAGGACCATATAAGGTACAGTAAAATGGTCCAAAAATGAAACGAACGAATGAAAAGTATTTTTAACCGACTTCAAAAAAAGGAGGAGGTTTCTCAATTCGACCGTATATATATATATATATATTTTTTTTTTAATGTTTGTTCGCGGATAACTTCGTCGTTTATGAACCGATTTCGATTATTCTTTTTTTGTTCGAAAGGAGATATCCCAAAATGTGGTACCATGGTAATTTTATCGAGGTATGATAAGTATCTCCAGAGATATTGAGATAAACATCTCAAAATTGGTACTGAAAATGAATAGCGCGGCATTGAAGTCGGTTGTTTTTTAGTTTTTAAACGATATTATCTTGTCTATCCTTTATCCTTATCTATCATTTACAGTCTACACCAACGGGTCACTCGGTTTATTTTTAACCGACTTGAAAAATGAGGTGGATTTCTCGGAATCTTCTTTTCAAGCAACTTCCAAAAAGAAGGAGGTTCTCAATTCTTCTGTATGTTTTTTTTTGTTTTTTTTTTTTGTTTGTATGTTACGCGATTACTCTGTCAATTGTGAACCGATTCAAATGATTATTTTTGTAATCGGTAGGGTACGTTCCCGAGGTAATCCCATTGTAATTTCATCGAGATCTAATAAGTATCTCCAGAGATATGACGATAAACGTCGCAAACTTGCTACTGAAATAACTCGCGGGGCATTGAAGTCGGCTGTTTTAGTTTTTAAACTATCTTAATTACTTTATGAATGTGCATCGATTATCATAGACGCCTGGACCGATGTGGCAATTATTTTTTGTTTGAAAAGGTACACTTCTCAGGTGGTCCCATTTGAATTTCATCGAGACATGTTTAGTATTTCTAGAGTTATGGAGATAAACACTTCCAATTTGGGTCTAGAATATATTTAGCGCGGCATTTGAAATTGGTTCTACTTATACCGACTTGGTTAATCTTACAACCATATTTTTTACAATAATCACAAGTATTATAGTAAGTATTATAGATAGTTTAAAATATAGTGACCTCCATTCTTCTATACTCACAGAAATATGAATATTATATTTACATCCTTAAGCCGGTTTTTCACTATGGGATATAATGTAAATTACATCTTGAGCTATATGTTACATCCCGCAATTGCTGTTCATACTGTAAAATATTTAGTTCAGCCATCGAATTGGTAATAATTCGATGAGTTCAGCTTTTGTTGTCTATGGTTTCATTCAAACACTGGCTAAATACCCTAAATGGGTGGAGCCATAATAAAAATAAAAAACAACAAAAAAAACTAAGGGCGGGGCAAGGGGAGGCGCGGTGTCCGGGGACGTGAGGTAAAATATAAACTGTCAATTATCGCTCAGTCGGTCGAATAAATATTTGTAGCTTGGGATGTAATATACATTATAGCATAGTGTAAACGGTTTCATACAAGATGTATGACGAGCGATACAATTTTATATCTTAAGATATAATGTACATTATTTCATATCCCATAGTGAAAAGCCGGCTTTAGACATGATCATCCTCATCCAGATATTTAAAACTTCAATATTTGAGAAGTGCCCGTTGCAAAAACACTCCTTAATTTACTAATTTATTTGAGTCCTAAAAGTTTTGTAAAGTACACCGTCATTGATTGCGACGAAATTTAAAGCAATTATTATATTTATAATCTTCTATACTACAATATAATATCTCAAAATAATCCCCAAGGCTTTATTATCCAATAAAAAAAATATTTTGAAATATTGCTTGTACCAAAATAACAATTATTTTTTATGCGAAAATGGGTATTGCTTGACCACTATCTCACCTGATGTTAAGTGACGATGAGGTCGATGATGTAGCGCGCTTACCCAAAAGATACCGACTCGAGTAGGGAATTCATAAATAATACAAATTGTGAAATAATCAATTTACATAATCTTACAGACTACCATAAAAAAGACAGACGGATTCGTGCCGAACACACGAGTGAACGCAAGTTCAGTAATACTAAGGGTTGATTTCACCATTTATGCTACTTATCGAGATTTATTGAACTAAGTTCTACTAAAACGTGTTCAAAGTCAATGTTGATCTTGGTTTACGCGTGCTTGATTTCACCACCTCCCATTTGATCGCGTTTACCAAAACCAAGATTTTAGGCTATTACGCACAATGGAACGTAAATGTCGTTATAGAGCTGTCGTATCAGATAGTTTTGGCATTGTCAAATAGACAAATTTATATTATCAAATTCGTTTCCGTGTCCGTGAATGGTATACATTTTTGTGATCAGCATCGTGAATTTCAAATTTTAAAATGTAACCTAAGGTATTAAAATATTTATAATTTTAATAACGTAATAACAAGACGTCTTGTTATTACGTTATTAAAAAACTGAAAAACTGACAAACTGAGCGCGGAAGCGTATTACTCAAGCATTTAGTATTACTAAACTTGCGTTCACTCGGGTGTTAGGCACGGCTCCGTATGCCTTTTTTATGGTAGTTTGAACATAATCTATTACAAATATTAATGTACATCTAAAAACATGTCCAATTTATTGCCTAATAATAATAATATGAAAACAGATATAGCGTATCGAAAAAATCTATTAACGATCTCCCCACTAACAATATTCATTCAATTATTACAGTTTTTGTCGAGAATAACGTGGAAATACCTCCTGATCCCCAAATAAGTTAATAAAAGGTCCCTCGTAATACATTTGGTCGGCGCCAATTCAAGAAATATGAGATACCCACTTAAATATTCTATCTTCAGCGTAGGTTCGCGAGATATGTAGTTCACTGAATTATTACTGAATGGGGATGAGAAACGATTATATATTTGCCGGATGCCGATTCGGTCGGTTGAGAACCAAATTATTACGGAAATAAAATCTTTTGAATTGGCTATTTGTATGCTGTAGTTCAAGTTATAACGAATTAATGAAATATAACATTTTTGTTAGCTGTGATCTTGATATGCTTATCAAGTATAAATATCTTGATATGCACACGCTATCCAAGCTATTAAATCTTGTAAATTAAAAATAAAAATACATGTTTTACGATATACTTTAATACAATAGATGGTCTCATCACTTAAGCTTAGGGCATAAAGATATAATTATTGTTGTTGACACAGCTTTTTTACTTGTTTTAGTTAATACGGCCATTTTAGTTGGGTTAGGTATTTTATTAGATTACGATTTAAAAAATAATACATGTTATTATTTAGTCACCGTGTACGTAAGGATTTAAAACGAATCCACCTTAGACTTTATTGCGTCCTTACGCATGATGGGTAACAAAGTGAGAAATCCTGCCGTTGTTGACAAATGAATGACTTCCAATTGTCCTTATAGTGTGGTCTTATATTCACTACTAAAATTAAACTATATAAGCTAGATACATCCACTCACTAGTAATTTTGTCGACTGTCTCGACCTAGGTTTCGTGCATGTCCGATGCTTGGTGCCAGTGGTCATCTCGAGCTTGCTGCGTAAGCTTCTTGTTAAGCGAAGTGCATCGAATATGCACAAAACCTAGATTGAGACAGTCGATTAAATATATTTAATTTAATATTAGAAGTGTGTATAAAATCGGTAGTTTATAGTCCTAATAGAAACTCACGAAATCTACGAATCAAAAACGTCCGACATAAACTGGAAAGTGTACACTCTCTCTCTACCTACTGAATTGCGTCTTTGTGAGAAATACATTTCTAAGATAATAGTTGGGTTGTCTGTCTTTGAGTGAGTTGCAGGTTTCTTATTATTTCTAGTAACAAGTAATAATTTTGCACCGTTTCGTATTAAAGGTGGTAACAAAGAGCATGAAATGTTTGTTTGTTGAAAGGCAAGCTGTCTGTAATTTCTCTAATTTCCTGTTACTACTAGGAGAATATTTTGTTTTAAGACATTTATTGGTCGTTGGTTTTGTTACGGGAATGTTTGCCTTTGTTTGTTATATTATATTTTAAATAGACAGATGTGTCTCGTAGCTTTACCTGGCTCTCGATCTCGTTATGTGGGTTATAATGGTTAATGTTTTCGTCGTTAAAAACTCAGACAAATGCAAATCGGACTTGACGGGTTCTGATATCCTATCTCGAAAACATGAGTCTTACGACGCTCAAATTTGGCCCATACGCTCTATATTAGGCTATGAAAGGCCAAATGCAATCATTTTATCAGCTTCTTAGAAGGGGGAGGTGCTTAGATAGTCTGTATTTTGTAATTTATATATAAATCTCAAACTTGCAACTGAATAATTAAGTTAGTTTAAAAACTAAAACAACCGACTTCAATGCCCTGCGAGTCAATTTCAGTAGCAAGTTTCGTCATATCTCTGGAGATACTTTTCAAATCTCAATTAAAATTAAAATGGGACCACCTCAAAAACGTACCCTACCGATTACAAAAAGATTCATTCGAATCGGTTCACAATTGACGGAGTAATCGCGTAACTTACACATAAAAAAAAAGAAAAGAAAAAAAAACATACAAACGAATTGTTAACCTCCTTCTTTTTGGAAGTCGGTTGAAAATACTGATTTAAACTATTGAACAATTGTTATAACAGAACAATTGTTGTAACAAATAAGTCGATAACGTATTTTTTGACGTAGTTGATCGAATTATTCAAGTGGCTTAAACTTAGAGATTCTTTATTTCTTTTTCTAACGATAATATTTACAGTTACAGCAATAACGGTTTCCGTGCTCCGGACGGACCGCAACCGAAACAACCAAGACAACAAACGGTGTCACTAGAGAAAACTTTGAAGAACTCGATAGAGGATATTTCAAAGGAAAGGCACTACTGAGAAATTATTTCCCAGTACCAGCATTGCGTTCGGTGCAGCTGGCAAAATAGATTGGGACCGTATTTCTTTGAGAGGATAGATTGGACTTAATAATCGCTTAAAGGCTTCACATATTTCACGCATTTCACTTAATTTATTTTGTTTTGTATATGTTATTCGAATTCACCTCTAATAGGAAAAAAACTGTCAATTAGTTCCGACTAGAAGGCGCCAAGTGTTTGTTCTAGAAGAACTGTCAATCCACATAGAAATTGTGTGTTTTTTTAATTATATGGGTCGTTGTGTAGCTTTTGGGTATGAAAAAATAGGTGTACACAAATTTCCAGGTGATAGAGAAAGTGGAAAAAAGCACTGAGAAGATAAAAAATTAAATCAAGCAATTTTTCGAGGTTATGTAGTAATCACTTCAAAGAAACCGATTTGAAACAACTTCTTTTAGAACAGGTAAATCACAAAAGCTTAAAAAAATCTCAACAAAAACCTGTAAAAAGCCTATATACCTTACATAATATAAAACAAAGTCTGCCTGCCTGTCTGTCTGTTCGTGATAAATTCAAAAATTACAGAACGATTTTCATGCGGTTTTTACCAATAGATGGAGTGATACATAAGGAAGGTTTAGATATACATTTTGTTAAGGTTTTGTGCGAAATAAAGAAACATAAAAAAAAAACGGAATGAAAAGCTTATATCCGGGTATTTTGACAGGTAACAAACATTATAGCGCCCTTTGCCGGACAAGCTTTCGGTAATCTTCTCCATTGAACCAATTTTTGTTAGATAATTGATTTATTGATATTTTTTGAGAAGGGTCTTCCTTAAAGTAATACATACTACGTAACATAACATTTTATAACATTGTTATTTAACATGTTTGAGATAATGTGGACACGGAATGTTATAAAATATATTCTAATATCATGTTTTATAACATTTCGTGTCCACATTATCATAGAAAAGATAATACTACTACGTATAGAACGGACACTCTGTTCCCCCCACCAATTCCGGGCTTCCTCACCCCGCCACCGATTTTGATTTGTCGAGGCGTCAGTCTGAACAAGGCCGCTACACGCGTACGGCTACAGAACAATAGGTACTACTCTCGAGGAGAAGAACATTAACTTCATACATTTATGTTAAGACCAGTAGACACCGGAGGTTCAAATTTACGTAGGTTTTTATTATGTAGGTATATTATAAATACTTATATACCTACCTATATATTCGTATTTTAGAATTCATTTTCATAGTTATGTCGTTTATTGCTGGTACGTTCGTACCAGGTACTGAATTGAACAACGAACAAGTCAATTTGGTCCGACCGATGGGATCGCACACTCGTACACTTCATGTTTGTTTATTAACCGAGACGAGAGTAACATTAGTGATTATTGTAATCGTAAATCGTAATAACCTATTATGTAAAATGTGTACATGGAATAATACTTTCGTGTAGTGTAATCTAATATTGTATAATGTAGTGAAATGTGAGTGAGATAATGACCTACTCGGTCGTGTGTTGGATATTTCTACGTACCTACCTACCTACTTTGCAATTGAGTTGAAGTGTTGTGATTTAATGTTTCTGTAGACGATGGTTTACGAAATAGCGACTAATATTTTTAGTGTTAAATGCTTTTTGGGTAAGTGTACAAAAAATATTCATACGGTCAGTACGTAGTACGTATGTACGAAGTAACTATTGTATAATCTGTGATACGGTGATTACGGGCGACAACCTTAGACATCACGCACACAAATGCACGTATAGGAAGACGACATGTGTGTAGTGTCTGTGTCGGTGTCATAGTGTCGGTCGTTAAAACGCTAGTTTGTATAGAGATTTAGTCGAGTGTCAGGGGTGTGACATTATCTAAAACATGTTGAATATCAATTTTATAACATGTTTTGTTACATAGTCTGTACCCACCCTTATACTATTATCTGAGTGAACTTTTTCTAAAATTTATCAGGATCAAACTTGCCACTGAAAATGAATCAGTTTCAAATATATAGCTTGGATGTGGTCCTTTTATATTTTTTTTGTTATATATTTTTTTCATTTGTATTGTAAGATATATTATATATAACATTTTTATAGTCGTATTAAAATCAATAGTCTTATATTACTAGATAATAAAATAAATTATACGCCATCGCCAAACACCCTGTGTATTTTAACCAGTCCTCAAATAGGTTGTCTGGAAGAGATCGCTTTATGCGATAAGACCGCCGATTGTATCACCGAGTTATGTTGTTGCTATTTTAGATAATAAGTTCTTTATGGTGTTCAATACAGAGTAATTCTATTCTATAAATGCAAAGGCAGTTTATTTATTTGTTTTTGTATGGGACTTCTTCACGGTCAAACAGCTTGACCGATTTGCAAATTTTTTACAAAGACAGTTCATAAGGCAGTATAGGATATAGGATACTTTTTCCTGGCTGTCGAGTCTAGGTGTCCAGATTTTTTTATTGAATTTTGTAAATGTGTCATGTATTCTCAGTCAAACGGGTTGACCAATTCTGCTGACATTTTGTTCAAAGCACAGATATATTTGTACAATAGATAACCCAAGTATCACGATTTGTATTGATACTAAGCGTGCCAACTTTTGAATACATTCTGTGATGGCACAGCCAAAATTTAGTGACGGAAAAAGTTATAGGAAATATGTCCTTGCAAAGGCAAGGACATATTTCCTATAACTTTTTCCGCCAAAGGGGGGCTCGACATTTTAGGGCTATTGCAGTTAATTATCGAGGCATTTTTGTAGTTTTTGCGTCCGGCTGCACACGGGCGAATCCGTGGAGCACAGCTAGTTAGTTTTATAAAGATCTGATAGATATCTAAGGAGAAATAGGAAATGCTGCTGCAAAACTCAGGCGTCAAGTCGTTTTTCAGTTTTTTAACGATAAGTGATTGTTGGATTGAAATACCACTATCTGTGCTCCGTGGTTTTACCCGTGTAGACATCGTTCCTGTGTGAGCATCGAGATAATAAAATATAACCCATAAACACTTTGTCCAAGGTTAAGGCCACATCTACATACCAAATTTCAGCTCAATCGGTTGAGTAGTTTTTTTTTAATATCCTATTTGCTAGCGTTGACCACTATCTCACCTATTGGTAAGTGATGATGCAGTCAAAGATGGTAAGCACGCTCCGCCTACAATGGGAACTGGTTCTCAAGGATAGCTGCCGGAACACATTCGATGTTTGGCGACTGATTTTCTAACATGAGGGTGGTAGCTTGCCAGGCGGATACTAGATAGTGTCCCACCACCATGCAGGAGTTGTTGGATTCTTAATGATGTTTTCTTTTACCGAAGGGCCACTGTGAAAAGCGCACATACATTTTTCGATAGAAAAATCCATTGGTGCACAGCGGGGATGGAAGTCGGTACCTACCTCTGGCATCAAATCCGACCATTCTCCCATTTACACCACCGGGCCCTCAAAATCTGACCAGCTAAGCCATGGTACGATACGACGAAATTGGGCATGTTTCCCAGGAAGGTGCGGGTTTGAATTGAATCCCGTCGGTACGATGATATTGTGGAATGTGTGTAACAATGTACAAAAATATAAAGTGTAACACTTAAAGAAACGTTCATATATGTTAATATATTTTTAATGTGAACGTACCGGCTTTTTTCGCGTGTAATTACTTCGGATATGCTTCGACCAGGTTTCAACCTAATATATACGTAGGTCATCGTCTGGGAACGGCTAGGATGGCGGCAACGCACGTCGTATCGCCGGCGCTTCCTGGCGAAACCTGCTAGGCTATTCTGTAAGCTATCTCGACAGCGGGATCCGCGGTGAGATAGCTTACAGAATAGCCCTACTGTTCGGAGCAAATCCTAAGTAATTACACGCGAACAAAAGCCGATACGTTTACAGCGAAAACTTTCAAACTAAAAATGTTTATATCTATTTATATATATTCTTAGCGACCAGAAGTGAAAAAGGCTAAAAAAATAAACACTATCACAATACCCACAGCTATATAATGCCACAGAACATCAACATAATTACAATAATGACAATTACATAATGTGTCTAAGCTAAAAACATAACCATTACATCCGAACAGTACGACGGCCACACGAAGACTGACTCATGATACCCGCTCGCTGTCCGCTTATATACTATCGAGCCCAACCGCGGCGTGAGGGTAGTTGGAAATCTTCGAAAAATATACATATATATATATATACATATATATAAACATAAATCAATTTATAAGCGTGTATTACTTGGCAAACCACCAGCCACCCGAAGCAATTCTCAAATGATGGTGAAATTTAATTAAACTGAATACCGAGCAAACAAAAGTTTCAGAGTAGCCCCAAAACCACGACAAGTATCCTCGTTGTTTCTATTGAGTTTATTTTGGTTCTGTTTGAGTTAAAAATAATATTATTTCATTCTTAGATTGTATTGGTGTATCGTGTGTTGAATATACAGGGTGGATTATTGAGATGTGTCCGTATGGGCAGGTACCTCTTTCGGTATAAGTAGTTATAGTAAAACAATCTGACAAAACTGTCTATTCTTTTTGATTAAATTTTGAGCTGCGCTTACAGATTTCGAAAAATATAATCATCAATATCAACACCATAACTTCAAACTTGCCGACCAAGTTGCATTGATCGTGGTCACGAGACGACTGGATAAACGTCGAGATAAATATTATGTTTTAGAGCGATAAGACCCGTATTTTAATATTTATAACTATCCACACTATAAATGCAAAAGTCAGTTCGTATAATTGCTTATCTGGGACTTCACGGTCAAAGGGCTGGACCGATTTAGCTGAAATTGTGCACAGGGATAGTCGATATACTATGTATTAGGCTATAGAATACTTTTTCACGCGGGCGAAGCCGTGGGGCACGGCTAGTAGATTATATACTCTTTTTGTTGAGGAAACGCAGCGGTCAGTGAAAACTCCATTTACAGTAACAGAGTAGAGGAGAAAACTGAGTTGAGTTTTTAACCGACGAAAAAAAAAACGGAGGAGGTTATCAAGTCAACTTGTATATTTTTTTTTATGTGTGACCACGCATAACTTTTTACAGAGTAGTCTGATTTTGATAAAAAAAAAAAATATTGGAAAGGTGTACCCCCCCAAGGTGGTCCCATTTAAATTTTAACGAAATCGAGCGAGCAGCTTTTAATAAATCAACTAAAATAATGGATACAAGTATTATTATATTGATGACTAGCTGTAACCGCGACTTCGTCTGCGTGGAACAGTGACTTAGGGCAGCATTTTTAAGATATATCTTTTGTTTTATTATAAACACCGTCGTTTAGATATTAAAAATAAAAATATTGTAATGCTTCTCTACACACAATAGCCATCGGGGATCAAAGCATACAGGTTGCTAGGTTTATTGCTAACACGTGACAGAGCCACATAAAGCTGACCGTGCGAAAAACAGCTAAATACTTAAATCCACACCCACCACTTTTAGCGTCTGACCTTGTGCTTTATTAATTGTCATTGCAAAACATTAACTTCTATGTATTATTATTATATAATCATAATCCATCTTCCTGATCCTCCTGTCCTGACCTGACCGACTGACTGATTGACTAATTGACTGAGATATCCACGCACAGCCTAAACCGCTGGTCCTAGACACATTAAATTTGGAGTATGTGTTCTTTGTAAAGTGTAGGCATCCACTAAGAAAGGGTTTTGGGAAATTTTAACCTTCAAGAGGGTGAAATGGAGGGTTGAAGCTTCTAATAAACTTTTTAATCTCTGGTTCAATTGTCTCGAGAATTGGTACACATACTTTTTAATTAAAATAATTAGTTACGTGTATCACAGTTTTTCCAAAATCATCCCCCACGCGTTTGCCTAACTGAATGATTGTCTGATATAGCAACGTACAGCCTGATCTACTGGCCTTAGATACATAATATTTAGAGAGTGTGTTCTTTGTACAACCCGGTCACAATATCTGTGCACCTGATCTCATGACGTCATATCGGCGGTCTGGGTACGGTGTGCTAACCGTACTGTCGCACCGGGGAGTGCGCGGGGAGGTAACAGGGGAAGCGGGAGAGGCGCCCGCATTCCAGCGAGGTGCACAGATATTGTGACCGGGTTGTATAGTGCAACTATCCACGAAAGGATTTTTCGAAATTCTACCTCTAAGATGGTGAAATGAGAGGTTTAATTTTCTGTGAACGTTTTTAATCTCTGATTCGATTATCTCAAAAAATGGCACACATAGAAATATACGTGGATAGATATACACTTTATTTGCACACCAATAATTACCGAAAATACTTAAGGAAAATACTAATTCTAAGTAATGCTAAGGGCGGTCTTATCGCTTAAAGCGATTTCTTCCAGACAACCAAGAAAAGAAGAAGAAGACAACCAAGGAACCAAGAAAGAAGACTAACAACACATACTATTTTATAAAAATTATGAGACACGACGTGTATCATAGTTTTTTTCCAAAATTTTCCCTCACGCGTTTCTCTGACTAATATATCAACGAACTGCCTAAACCACTGATCCCAGACTCATGAAAATTAGAAGATTTGTTTTAGTGATGTGTAGGCATCCACTATTAAAGGGTTTTTCAAATTGCCACTCCAAAGAGGGTGAAATGGAGGGTTGAACTTTCTATAAAACATTTTATATCTGGGTCAATTGTTTCGAAAATTGGTACAGATAGATAGATAGATAGATAGATAGAAAACAACTCTTGAATTAAAATTATCAGTTACAGTTTTTCCAAAATCATCCCCAGCCCCACGCATTACTAACTAATATATCAAAGTACTGGTCCTAAACCGCTGGTCATGGAGACATGATATTTGGAAGGTGTGTTCTTTGTAAAGTGCAAGTATCTGGTAGGTTGAATTTTCTGTGAAACTTTTTATTCTCTGAGTCGATTAGCAATAGCATGGTAGTTCAAGTAACAGAAAGATAATTTCAATTATTGTTTGAGCGATACGAGTATCACAGCTTTTCCAAAATTATACCCGACACATTTGTTCTGTATGAAATAAATTTAAAACAGTCTTAACTAATCAACTATTCTTTGACTGCTCCGACTTTGTCGAACTACCCTTTCAAGTTGAAAATTGTGCAGTTTCCCTTCAAAGTCTGCTTTCCCAAGATCATAATATAAATCTCAAGGCCAAACTCTCAATTTAACACTCTACTACGTAGTATTATTATCTTTTCTATGACTCTACTACCACAGTTCTGTGCTACTACGTTATAAGAGTAGGCACCAAAGAGTAACATAATTGGTAGGCACTTCCTGGCACTTCCCTACATTGTTTATACAAAGTACGTTCATAAATATGAGTTATTTAATTATGTATGCAATGTCGCGAGACTGTTTAGATTGATAGTTTTTTTCTGTTATATCGCTTAGCAACCAATTATGTACAACCTAAAACGTAGCCTTAGGCCTTGACTGCACAGCTATATTTCACAGCGCGATTTTTATTCCAGCGATTTAAATTCCGCGACAATTTGCATTAAATCACAGATTTTCTCGCGCGATTTTTTTTCCGCCAGTGCGGATACGTCCAATAGATTCAAAATTTCACAGAATTGCGAAAAGAAATCGCGCTGTGAAAAATCGCTGTGTGGACAGGGCAATCGGCAATCGCATTTTGAAGTTTCGAGCCAGTTCCCATTCTAGGCCTAAGCTAAGAAAATGTTCAACGTGATTCTTTAAATGAGCATAACTTTTTTATTTATGAACCGCTTGACATGAAACATACACTAAATGTTAAGTGAATCTTACCACAATATATTAGTGAAAACTGTATCTAAATCAAATAAGCCGTTTCTGAGATTATCGTGAACAAACGCACAGACAAACAGATAAACAGACAAACAGACAAAAATTCTAACAATCATTGTTTTGGGTTCTATTGCGTTTGATAAAGGTCCCAATACTGTTTTTTCTCATATATCTTCTATGTACAGACAGTGATCCGTACATTTTTATTATATGTATATAGATAGATTTCGATTCGATTTTAGAATTTACAAGACTGATAGACCTGTCGTTATGTATGGATCTGAGTGTTGGGCCACGAAGAAGCGGGATGAAAAGAGATTGCATCTGGCGGAGATGCGAATGCTCAGATGGATGTGTGGAGTCACAAGAATGGATAAAATTCGGAATGAGTATGTGAGGGGAAGCTTGAAAGTGGCACCTGTGACAGAAAAGTTAAGAAGCAACAGGCTAGCCTGGTATGGACATATTATGAGAAGAAGTGAAGCTCACGTGACTAAAAAGGCGATGGATATTAAAGTGGACGGCTATAGAGGAAGAGGAAGACCGAAAAAAGTGTTGATGGACTGTGTGATAGAAGATATGAATGTGAAAGGAGTGGATGCAGAAAAGACTGCGGATAGACCCAAATGGAAGAGAATGACTTGTTGCACCGACCCCACTTGAGTGGGATAAGGATAGGAAAATGATGATGTATAAAGATAGATTTCATCGTAACGTCAATGTATATCGATTGACAAACTGGAAGAAACAATAAATTATTTTGCAAAAAAAATAAAACCGACTTCATAACCACAAACAGGCACTCAAAAGCGAAAAATAAATTACTTAATATAATTATTAAAAGCGCTACCCACTTATCTATTTGAAGTCGGTGCCAGCCAAGTCTAATTAGGTTAGTAGATAGATGCTACCTACATGTATCAACTTAACAACGGAAAGTATTATTTACGTAGTAACTATTATATAATCTGTGGTATTATGCTTATAATTTTTTGTTTTTGCAGTGTTGGTTGGTACAAAGTACGTTCATAATTCTAAGTTATTTAATTATGAATTATGTATGCAGTGTCGCGGGACTGATATGACCGCCATCTTCGCCAAACGTCATGTCATGCCAAAAAATATTAACTAACTTTGCACCCTAACAAGACTTTGCCCGGTAGAACATTCCTGTGAGGACAAATTAATTCTCCCCACCTTTGTTTCTATCTCGCTCACAGTTACCGTAAGAATATCTGTTAAAAACCAAAATCAACGTGAAGAAAGATGTAAAAACATTATTCGAGGTCATATTTTTAGGGTTTCGTACCTCAAACGGTAAAAAAAAGGAACCCTTATAAGATCACTTTCTTGTCTGTCTGTCTGTCTGTCCGTCTGTCCGTGTGTCACACCGATTTTCTCAGAAACGGGTGGACTTAGCAAGTTGAAATTTATACCAGATGCAGAAGTCTATAGTCCCTATTAGGTGTATAAAAATCAAGGTCCTGAGTCAACACGATAAAAAGATATGGGCAAATTTAGATTTTCGCGAAAACTTGTAAGCAAAAAATTTACCTTAATTTTCAACTTTTTTTATTATTCGGATTTTTTCCTTTACTTGTGCTGTAAGACCTTGCTTTTGACCAAAATCGACAATTCTAGGTCAACCGGAAGTACCCTATAGGTTTTGGGTCGAAAACCTATAAGGTACTTCCCGTTGACCTTTTTAGAGGTAATAATTGGTACCAACCAACGTAGGTACGGAAGCTTCGGTGGGCGAGTCCAACTCGATTTTGCCGGTCTTTATGAAGTCTTCAAAAGTATATGCAATAGGAACCTCGATTGTGTATAATCTTCTTGGGACTCTTCTTCTAAAACCAGTACATTCTCCTATGTTTGTTGTCTCCTATGTTGATCTGATTAGTATCTCCATATCTCTGGAGATACTAATCAGATCTCGATAAAATTAAAATGGGACCACCTCGGAAACGTACCCTACCTATTTAAAAAATAATCATTTGAATCCGTTCACAATTGACGGAGTAAACGCGTAACATACACACACAAAAAAAAACTTACAGACGAATTGAGAACCTCCTCCTTTTTTGTGAAGTCGGTTAAAAATAGCCGAAAATCGGGCTCAGTTACTTGTACTATTCATTATTCTGTGGCTCAGTGGCGTGTCTTGGGAGAGGCCTATATCCAGCAGTGGACAGATACCGGCTGATTACGATGATGATGATGATATTATTTCACAGGTGGTACCATTTGAATTTCATCGAGATGTTGATGATGTTCAGTATCTTCAGAGATATGAAGATAAGCACCTTAAACTTAGTATTGAAATTGATGAGCGTGACGTTGGAAGTCTTAATTAATTTGCTTGTTTGGCGCCGACTCAAAACTACTTGGGTATACATACTTACATGAATGTAGGAACTTAGTTATTAAGTTTATTTAAAAACTCAAAACCATTTCAAAAATATATACTGAGGTATATTAACACTAGTGTAAGAACTTCGTTATTAAGGTTAAATAACAGAGGTATATTATTTTTTACTTTTCAGTTTTTTCGGCGGTTTAATTTTTTTGTTAAAAAGTTTTATTATTTAAACAGCAAAACAAAAGAAAAATTTATTATTATATGTACAGTCTCGAAGAAAATTGGCAATTTACAAGAAAATAAAATTTTTGATGCTAATTGATCTGGTTTCTTACAAGGATCAAAACACTATTTTAGACCAATTGTGGTCAGGGTACTAGAAAAGTCTGAAATCATAAAAAACTTTTCCCATGCAATTTGAACAAGATGTAAAAATTTATAATTTTCGTAGAGATATTATTTTGTGGTGCCAATAGATCTTGTTTTTAAAGGAAATTAAAACACTCTATGGGACCAACTGAAGTTTGTAACGTAATATAAATGTAACGTAACGGAGCGCCTGATGTTGATGGAACCTAAAAGGGGAAATATGAACACAGGTTATTACATTTGTATTTTTACTTAAAATAACACTATAAAATGTTCACCGATTATCTTCCTTTCACTGCTCATAACCTAACATCTTCGAGACAAGTACCCCATCAAAGCCTTGAACGTCTGGCGAGATTTTGCCGTGAAAAATCGAATAATCACATCTTGATTATTATAGCGGCAGGCGGCTATTGCCAAGCCGTTAAAGCTGCCACTGTGAACATCTTCAGTTTTATCTTGTACATTCTCTATGCTATTGGCAAACAGCAGACACTGTAAATGTCGTCCACTTCTTTATCTTGTACCTGCGTCCACATTCTCCATTTTGCCAGCGGCATCTTGTGCGGCGCTGGCTTCTCATTTTATTATTTTTCAACAATTTATTTATCATTCATTATTTTTATGTTTTGCTCCCTTTTTTTTCCCAGACTCCCTTCCTTGTTTTTTCCGTTCCCATGGCAACGTGACCCGTCATAAAGAAACAAATCGTTTTAATACAAAAGAGTATATGTATGATATATGAAAATGTATGAGGTCGTTAAAGATACGCCACATTATCCCCCCAACCAAGAAAAAAATTTTGAACACAGAGAAAAATTTTGAGGTTATGGAACATATACTTCACCATTCACACCACCAAGCACAACATTCAAACCCCACATTCATACAACATTCAAAAGTTTGGGTTTGGGCTCACGACTTTAAAAAGATCCAATGGCCCAGACTCAAGAAGTAATGTTCCTGGTGATCTGACAGCTTATTTTTAGGGTGTCGATCAGCTGCACCACGAAATGAAAACCTATATGTGTGTGTGACCTTATAAGCTTATTTAAGGAGTCGGTCCACTGCTCCATTATGCCTTCTTATTAGAAGACACATAATCATTATCTCTGGAGACATAACCTGACATATAACGTTATGTCTCAATTAACATACATATAAAAAATAATAATCCTAACAATACTATTGACCTTTGAGCTTGTTTAAGGAGTCGGTCCACTGCTCCATCCTAACAAATAAAAAAAAAATAAAAAGAATAAAATCGAAATCAATGTTTAAACTAATAAAGCCGAAAGAAACCAAAGTTAATGTTTTAATGGAATGAAATGAGGCGAGTGACAATATAGATATAAAACCAAAACAAATATCAAATCAAAATGATTGAAACAAAAGTTAAAAAAAAAAATCAAAGTAATTTAACAAAAAAAATCAAAAAAAATCAATTATACAACAAAATTAATAGAAAACAGTCTCTTCCAAAAAACAAAATGTGGTCTAGGTTCCATCGACTAAAGAATTTTGAAAAATAAATTTTGAAAATTATGTAGGAAAGTAAACAGACAGACTGACAGCCTAACATATTTAAAATCATCCATTAATTATATTTTTTTAAACAAAATGGTTAATTAAATTAAATATTTAACAAGAACATGATATCAATGTAATCATGGTCATTAATGCAATTATGATAGTCTGACCCCTTTGCACAATCTTCCACGCAATACTAAATTATAATATAATGTTGATAAAAGTTGGTGAAAATCAATCTATACAACTGTCTTTTTTTATAATTAAATTTAACTTTATTATAATTAAATTGACAATAAACTTTACTTATAAACTTATAAAATATAATTATTATTCAACTTCAATATTCATTATCATTAACATCGATTATACTCATCATCATCCTATTAAGTTAAAAAGAAAATTTTCACCAACCATAATAATTACCCACAAATAATCTTCACGCAAAAGTATACAAACTACTTGCATGAAATGAGTTCATACATGAAAATAAGAATGAACACTCACCAAAATCACGAAGAGGAACTCGTTCATTAAAACAATACAACTCCATTAATATACCTTTATTTCAATAAAAGACTTATTCAAAATAATCTCTTTATTTCTTAAATAAGTGTTCAGTGAACACTAACCTAATAATCTCTTTATTTCTTAAATAAGTGTTCAGTGAACACTAACCTTATTATTATCATTGCATTTTGTCATCTTCATATTTGACAGCATACATATTTCAAAACTTCATCTTTAATGATTGAATAAGAAGAAGAAGAAGAAGAAGCGAAGAACGAAGTGCAAGTCGGTTTCGCAACTAAGGTTCCGTACATCACGATATTAAATGAATACACTTATTCACCACTATATTCGATTGAAATAAGCAACTATATTCAAGTGCGAGTTGGTTTCGCACCTAAGGTTCCGTACATCACAATATATTAAATAATACACTTTATCACCACAATATTCAAATTATGTGATCACTATCACTTGACTAAATATATAATATCAACATTTAAAATAAATATTAGTTTTATTCCGTATTTTTTTTTAAATGTTTTTCATAAATGTATTTATTTATTTATTATGAATGTATTTACCAGTTTACTTCACTTTAAATTGTATAATCATCGAATAATCACATCTTGATTATTATAGCGGCAGGCGGCTATTGCCAAGCCGTAAAAGCTGCCACTGTGAACATCTTCAGTTTTATCTTGTACATTCTCTATGCTATTGGCAAACAGCAGACACTGTAAATGTCGTCCACTTCTTTATCTTGTACCTGCGTCCACATTCTCCATTTTGCCAGCGGCATCTTGTGCGGCGCTGGCTTCTCATTTTATTATTTTTCAACAATTTATTTATCATTCATTATTTTTATGTTTTGCTCCCTTTTTTTTTCCCAGACTCCCTTCCTTGTTTTTCCGTTCCCATGGCAACGTGACCCGTCATAAAGAAACAAATCGTTTTAATACAAAATAGTATATGTATGATATATGAAAATGTATGAGGTCGTTAAAGATACGCCACAAGTTGGAGCACTGGACATGCCAGAAATTGTAGAAATAAGTAAGAGTCTTATTTCTATTTCTTAAGCAGTTTCTGAGATTTCAAATACTCTAAGCACCGTTATAATATTATGATCCTTTTAAGTAACTACATCGTTTGACATCAAAAATGTGTATGCGAAAATAGTTTCATTCTTAAATGACTTCAAAAAAGGAGGAGGATATTCTTTTTTGTTGGAAAGGAGATATTGTAAGTGTGATACCATGGTAATTTCATTGAGGTCCGATAAGTATCTCCAGAGATATGGAGATAAACACCTCAAACTTGGTACTGAAAATTAATAGCGTGGCATTTGAAGTCGGTTCTTTTAGTTTTTTAAACGATCTTATCCATCTCCTACAAAACGCATGGAACAAGTATCTTTGCTAACAACGAGCTAAGTCTAGAAATTAGATGGTTCAATCCATAGAGCTCTGCCACAGAACAGTTATTAATTTGCTCTGCCGCCATCTTTATTATTTCGTAAGAAGTGTCTTTCAATGTTTCTTAAACATTTAAAATAAACATATTACTTGAATATGCGCCAAAATTAGCACATATAACCCCGTATGCTCTCGTAAAAACTAATAGTCTTCGAAATAACCTGGCCCCAGGGAGCCTTGGGTCTGTTCTGAATGTCGCACAAAATGAAACTTTTGGAAATTAACTCATTATGTTACTGCGCAGTGCGGTGCAAATGTATTGTGCATGTTAGTGGACTTCATTATAATTTTGTTTTTATTGCGTTATCGCCAATTACTTTATTATTATTTTCTCCTTGACGATGGTAAGCTACTTTTTGGTAGCAAGTCTGTTGGAACATTGATATAATGTCGAATTCCTGCGACAAAAAAAAGGCAATGAAACAAATGTTTTCTCTTTATTACAAGACCTGTCCCATAGTTTGTCATCAAATCTTGCAAATTAAATTTGATCCACTTCCCGGTTACCGATTGAGCTGAAATTTTGCATACATGTGTAAATCGCGTGACAATGCAATATTATGATGACATGGTGCTGATCTGATGATGGAGGTGGAAGGTGGCCAAAGGACACATGTTATACTCATCGCGTTTGGGCTCGTTGGATTTGTCTTGACTTACTCTAGTCCAAGGTTATGTAAAAGCTTGTGTTTAAAAAGGATTTTTAAAATAATTACTACTTGTAATATTAGTATTGATAAACGTGAGCAGCCCAAAATTAACATTATGCAAATCCCTCGCAAATGTTAATGACATAAAAGCTCTCAAGTTTGTAGGTTACGATGAATTCAGGTAGTTTATTGACGTTAAGTTGCCTAAGTAAACGGTGAACACGTTAAGCAAGCAAGTTAGCAAAGTTTCCCGAACGCAGCGGAAAATAAGCTATTGAGATGGTTTTGTATAAATACGCATAGCTTTAAGATATTATAATATGATTTGGTACACGGAAACACATTGTATCCTTAGAATACAGAAAAAGAAAGACAAACCGCGTCCAACTGTAATTTCAAGCGACGCTCTGTGTCCAAAAAACGGATCCAGAAATCCGCGGGCGCTTCCCTTTTAACCCAGGCGGAAACAAAATAGTCTCCTACCACCATGAAGCGGATTGAGGGTTTCTTAACGTTGTTTTCCCTTCACCGGAGAGCTTCTGCAAAATGCGCACATATATACGCATATACGCATATAAAAATGAATTAGCGCAATTCGGGTATTTAAACTCAGTAGTATTTGTACCGACCGACTGTTACAAACCAAACGCGATCTATAGCGATCAACAGCGATTGAAAAGTAGATCGCACCGCGCCCGTGCCCGCAGATAGCAGCGGTGTGGCCGTACCTTAGTTACCTCTGGCCTCATAGCCGATCATTTTCGCACTGTGCCACTGGGCCCTCAAATCTATCATCATTCACTAGAAGTGAAGTCGGGTTTTTAGCTCGATAATGTTAGTTTTGACTGATTTTTGTTTTCTTTTGTCGGTTGAAAATGAGAACATTTTCAACCGACTTCTGAAAAGAAGTAGGTACTCAATTCGAATGGTTTTTCTTCTTTTTTTTTGTGTGTATGTTACGCGATTACTCCATAAATTGTAAACCGATTTGAATGATTCTTTTTTTAATCAGCAGTGTACGTTTTCGAGGTAGTCCCATTGCAATTTCATCGAGATCTGATAACTATCTTCAGAGATATGACGATAAACGTCTCAAACTTGCTACTGAAACTGACTCGCGGGCATGGAAGTCGGTTGTTTTAGTTTTGAAACTATCTTAATTATTAATTATATTTTTGTACATTGTAATCCAAAATTGAATCGTACCGATGGGATTCGAACCCGCAACTCCTGGGAAACATGCCCAGGTGTTCTGACTAACTAAGCCACGATCCTATCGATACGACGAAATTAAAATAAAAGTGAACACACATGAAACATAATATTTGACTCTTCATTTGTAATTTTTTTTTTTAGATTTATTAAGAACTAAAACTAAAAAATATAGAAGAACACAGGTTTTAGGAAAAAAATCAATGAAGTCACACACACTTTTCCACGTTCCCGCCAAAACTCCTACATTTGTCATTACTACAATGACAGCCTTCTAAACCAGCGATGTCATCCTTTAATCAATGCTATTTACCACATATATGCTGCAGTATAGCGATGCCCAACACATCCGAGTTCTGATTCCCTCATTATACATTCGTTTAGCCAGGCTAATGAATATTGGCTCTCGTAAATTGTGATTTACCGCGAGGTTCTCGGATTGATGTTTAGTTTATACAGTGATCAAGTGTAAGTTTGAGTTGATGGAGTGTTTGGTGGTGTTAATTTACGGTTCATAGATGTCCTGTATTTTAAAAGGCATTGATAGAGCTGTCGCCAACATCAAGGAGGTTTCTTACAACTTTTGTTTGTGTATGGTTTGTGGATAGAGCATTGAAAAACTATAAAAAGATGGTACGTTTTTTCGATTCATGGCTATGAATTTGTACTGCTTGATGTCTGATTCCCACCACTAGCCAGCCGGTCAAGGCAAGCCTGGGTCAGAGAGTCTCATGTGGTGTCGCCACTCACCGTTGGCTCGCCACAAAGCCGCCCCTACGTGAATTATTATCTTCTAATACTCTTCGAGCATTTACCAATGGAGATGTCAATGCAAGGCGTACCCCCCTGCTGGTCATATAGCCATTATTGGCCATATGAGCGTGCGTAACTACGCTGTATTTTTAATACTGTGTGCGTGTTTCAAGCTAGTGTGCGGGATCGTTAAAGTGAGTGGTTTGTGTGTGTGCAATGCGTGTTTACCTCGTCCCCCGTAAGTATCGGCAGAAAAAAATGTTTGCAGATTACAACGTTAACATCTCCATTGGTAAATGCTCGAAGTCTAATACTACAAGAATTTTTGTCCTGACATACTGACTGACAGACAACGCACAGCCTAAACCACTGGTCGTAGGGAGTTGAAATTTGGAGGGTATATTTTCCTTAGTACTTAAGGGTGTACTAAGAAAGGATTTTCCAAAATTCACACCTAAAAAGGATGAAACGGAAGTTCAAAGTTTGTATGTGGAGAAACAAGATTAGATAGTATATTATTCTAAACTTCACACAATTACTTCCACATGCTTTTTGAAATTCCACCCGTACGAGGGTGGAGTGGGGTAACAAAGTCTGTCAAATCAATACTGTTTCGGATTGCGCTGAAAACTTGCTAGCAGATAGTTATTATGACGTTAGGTATCCGCGAAGAAAGGATTTTCCAAAATTCACTCCTCAAGGAGATGGAACGGGGTTTAAAGTTTGTATGGAGAAACAAGATTAGATAGTCTGTTTTGTTCGATAGGTACATAGTACATAAGTATTTCTGTAAATCAATAAGTAAATACGTGTGGCAGGATTTTTCAAAACGCCACCCCTAAAAGGGTGAAATGGAGTAAAAAAGAAAAAAAGTCTGAAAATGAATGTGGTTTTTCGGGTGTTATAATAATTTATCCCTATTTTCCTTTGTCACGCGTAACAACAGTTATTTGAAAACGGGAGGACCAATATAGCTATTTCTTTTTTGATGTATTTTTATGATAGAAAGGTTTTTACGAAATAAAGTTTTAAATAAATAAAAGAAGTTTTTAACGTGGGCAAAGCCGCGGGGCACTTCCAGTTATTAGTATAAGCTAATATCATGAGTACTACTATACTTCTGAATTGAAATAGTTTTATTAAATCCTAACAATCAATATAAGTCAGGCCACTTCTAATGACATTGTTACGATTGGAAAACTGTATTAGTATTTAGATTAATCGCATTCGTCTCCCACATCCAATAGCGTTTCAGAACAAAGATATTTAGGTTATGGAAGTGACTGATGTATTGTGTATAAGCGGCCAAGAAATATTTAATTTTTATTTATTGCCAATGTATTTGAAAATACACTAACCTTATGGTGCGAAGGGGAAAATTATGAGAGTGAATTGTTACGATGCGCGCGCATAGTGATAGAATATTTATACTACACCATGAAATATTTATACTAAACCATGAATTTAGCCGATAAAGGGAGATTTATCAACTAACTTCATTTTAATATACCTAATATAGTATTGGCACGCAGTATGAAATCATTGAGTTATTTTTAATTTGTATGAAAAAGAAGAATAACTTCTTACGTGCGAACACACGCTCTTTTGACAGAATTAAAACTAGTTAATGCAAGATCATAAAATATAACCTTTATTTCAAGATGGAATACATATAGGAAATTGTGGTGGACAATTCAAAGTTCAGTTTTTACTAAGTAACACCAACAATAACAACCAAAAATTAGCTTTCTCGGTTCACTTGTATTGTTAACCAGTTTTTTCCGAAGTTGTGACTGGTCTAGTAAGATATCTGCTCCATTAACACGATGGTATCCTAACATCGCATTGTCTAATTTAACTATGTGTGCACAATTTCAGCTCAATCAAACACTGAAAAGTTGGTAAAATCATAATTAAAAAAATTGACCCAAAAAAACAAACGACAAACTAACTAAGAGCTTGTAAAAATACACTGGCCAAGTGCAACTCGGACTCGCACTCGTAGGGTTCCGTACCACACTACAGTATTTAATAAGATCGAGCAAAAAATACCACTATCATTTTTCGCCAGCAAAAAATAATAATTAATAAACATTTTGTTTCTTATAACGCCATTCGACATTTCAATATAACGCGATCCATGGGACGTTTACCTAACTAAGCGTTCATAGATGGCGTGAAATGCTGAAAAAAACACATTTCTTGTATGGGGACCCTCTATTATCTTTAATTTTATTCTGTTTTTAGTATTTGTTGTTATAGCGGCAACAGAAATACATCATCTGTGAAAATTTCAATTGTCTAACTATCACGGTTCATGAGATACAGCTTGGTGGCAGACGGACAGACAGACAGACAGATAGACAGACAGACGGACAGCGGAGTCTCAGTAATAGGGTTCCGTTGGTACCCTTTGGGTACGGAACCCTAATAAAAACTTGTACAAAGCAAGGTACTTCCATCTTTACTTATTCCTGTCTTATATAAAAAGTATTACACGCATTCCGCGTCTCGTTTCTCGTCCCATGCGTTGAATATTAAGCAAAGGATATTTACAGGGCAAAAAATGTTATGTCGCTTTATTGAGCGGTTTCAACGACGAGAAAGAACGTAGGTAAAGTTGCATTCATGAGTCCTCTTGTTTCTGAGACAGTGTGCATTGCTATGATGAATTTGTGTCGAGGGTTATTATCTTAGTTTAAAACTACTAACTACCCAACAAATATTACACTAACTACCTAAAAAAAACGGATCACCTTCCACCATTTTAACCGCTGATGTAATCACACTCGTAATCATTTATAACAGCACTATGAGGAGTCATAGTGTTCGCAAACGCATTGCGTCACTTAAAATAATAATTTCAAGATACATTCTTGACAATACTTTAGTGAAGTCCATTGCTAGTTTCAACCGACTTCAAAAAAGGACCTCAGAACTCCATAATTTATTAACCGACTTGGAAAATTCTTGATTTGTTTGAGAGAGTATGCTTCCCGTTTGGTAACCTTTGTAATTTTATCGAGATCTGATCAGTTTACTATTATGATTATTTTATTTATTTCTCGGGTCGTAATAATACCCGAAAGATTTAATCAGTATCTCCAGAGATATAGACATAAACAACTCAAAATACGTACAAAATTTGACTTTCAAAATAGGCACGAAACCATCTTAAATAATTTATTTATTATTATTTTATTTATTTGATATTGATTATTTTATTTTTTTCTCGGGTCGTCCTATCCGGACCTTTCATCATCATCAGCCTATCTCTGTCCACTGCAGGACATGGGCCTAACCTATGACCCATACGTTCGCGAAGCAATAATGGAGCGAAGGTCATCATCAAAATATCTTTTTAAAAAACGTTAAATAAAAATAATGATGCTACTTCCACCCTGAAGTAAACCGGAACGGAAAAATACTTCAGCAATTATCGCACACAATAAGATCGCCTAAATCCAAACGCTCATATAAGCCAGATAGAGCAAGGACAAATCCGTTAAAGTTATTGAAATGACCTGTTACAATCATCCGTTTTAATAATCGTATCTCATGCGAGCCGTTTCCCGTTCCGCAATTTATGAAGTACTTAAGTTTCCAGGGAAAGCTGTGCTTAAGGCGGGGTTGTGTGAAGCGTATCATATGATACGGTGCAGTGAAGGGAGTAATTTGAATGATACGCGGATCCCCTTTTCGAAAACAGTGTGTGAGGTTGGGCTGTGCCGAGGAATAGAGGAACGACATTGTAGTTATGCTTAAATTTTTACAGAATGATGCCTGTTTACAAGCTTTTATTTAATTTTCAATTAAGATAGGCCTCTGAGTTATATGAGCGCTCATACAATTTAGAGGTCTAGCTTAATTGGTACCCACCAGAAGCCTCGGTGGGCGAGTCCAACTCGACTTGGCTGGTTTTTTTAACCGAAATATCGTTGATGATTTAGATGTTTGAAATTTTTTTTCTGGGGGCCCCTCTTGTGTGGGCCCGGGGCTGCTGCCCCGATTGCCCTCCCTAAATCTGGCCCTGTATACAGCATATCCCAGAAATTAGTGTTAAGAGATAAACTGATAAGTCAATATTACATTACAGGTATATCGTTATCTTAAGCTGCTGATACCGGTGCCGAGTGAGCGAACCCTGCAGAGCATCATACTCCTAAAATAAAAAGCTTGATAAAATGTAATACAGTAGAGTCCGTTTATAATGACATCGAAAGGAACTGACAAACAAGTCATAATAAGCGGACGTCATACAAAGCGTTTTGTGAAATGAAAAACCTTTTTTATGTAAATATGAATGTTTAATAAAATTTAATGAGTTTAATACATAAACATAGTTCAAAACAAAAACGAGCCACGTGCCGAACGTCGTCGGGAATCAACGAACATTAGCGAAGGTGTACAGAATCATGTCGGTCATTATAACCGGACATAATTTACATTTTTGTATTAAAAATGGGTCATAATAAGCGACATGTCACTGTAAGGGAAGTGGGAAGTCATTATATCCGACTATTTATAAAGAATTTCATATGAAAACCAAACTTCGTAGTATAGTTACGTCATAATAACCGGTTGGTCAATATAGGCGGAGTCATAATAAACGGATTCTACTGTATTTAGTTTAACTGCCTATCATTTTCTCAAACTGGTTTTGTCATAGTGGTGGATTTGTTAAACCAACATAGGAAAAATATAAACCTTCACAATCTAACCACTAAAACAAAATTAGTTAAAATATGACTTTCTAAAGTATTGACCAAGCAACGGTAGTTCCATCGTTATCGATGTTTTTGCCGACACGGTACATCACTGGGATGTTTTTTATTATGTTGGTCAATTAGAAGAAGAAGAAGATTATTTCGCTGGTTAGCTAGCCCCGTGTTTTGACATTTCGCTATTTGGTCAGTTTGGTCTATGGGAGTCCCGACTCTTCTTAACGTAGTGGTGTTTTTCTCTTTGGTTTCGACTTTTTGATTATTTCATTTATGTTTGTTTTATCACATGAGTAAAGAAAAGTTTCTTTACTCGTGTGGTTTTATTACCAATTGTAGTGTCTTCTCGTGCTGAAAAGTTTTTTATGACACACGTGCGGATATTGGTTTTAACAAATTCGTGACTATGGTAAACCCTCGACTTAATTTCGGGCTTACATTCGTCTACTCGTTTGTAAAAACCAACTTACCGCACTAGTATCATAAATTGCCGTGTTGGTATGTTTGCGTGGGTCAAGTATTGGATGTTAAATTAGTATTGTATGAAGTTCGACTGTATTTAATTTTAGCATACGTACGTATCTTCGATGACAATGCAATATTAGGGTACCATCGAGCTGACCTGATGATGGAGCCAGGCTGTAAGGACTTTGAGGACGTAAGGACGAAATTTTGAAATTGGAAATTGAATAAAACTAAGATCATCTTCAGCCAACATACATTTCTGAACTAATTGCTCTTAAAAAAGTACAAATATACCACGACGTCAAGATGTAGATGTTTTCTAGAGCGGACACCAGTTTGATCGCCCTCAAGTTAGATGAAACAATGATATTCGCAAGCCAGCTGGCAGCGGTAGAAAACAAAGAGCTGAAAATCAAGTCCAATGGCGTGCGCTTGAGCTCATGAATGAGAACTATGTCCACAGATTATGCAATAGTTTATGGCCAACTGTGGATAGATAGGGCTGATAATGTTGACGATTTTTAAGAAAATTAGTGCTTAGAGTATACCTACTTACCTCACCTTACTAAGCATGTAATGTTTAGCCGTAAGCGGCGTTTGTCAACATACTGCATAATGCAGCTCGTTATTACGTATAATGTATCCACACCTTAAGTTGCCGAAAAATTGCGGGCAACTGTAATTTTAGTGCGCAACTACCTTTGAAAAATTGCGGACTTACCAAATGAGGCGGATTTTTCGCAAACATTTTTGCAGGCCTTCAGTTTGCAGCACGAGGAATTATGAGCAACGATACTGAATTATCTCTGAGTTGAAAACCTAAGGCTTCCATTTTAAACTGATTGTTGTTAAGACTATACTACTATACTGTAGTGGTAGGACTTCTGCTAGTCCACCTAGAGCGGTACCACAACTTTGCCAATTAATTTTCGGCCGTGAAATAGGAATGTTTTTCGGTTGAAATGGCAATGTGTCTAGTTAAATTACAGGGCGTGTGAGACTCAACATCTTTATGTCTCAAGGTAACAGGCGCAGTCCAGAATTAGAAAGGCATGCCACTCTATCTGTAATAGGTAGACGTCATCGCTTACCATCAGGCGAGCGTCGTGCTTGTCCTGTTACCTTATATTATTAAAAAAATAATATATTACCTGATAATAAATAAAGAAAAATAAAATAATAGTTCAACGATACTTAACAATTATTTTGGTAGCTGCTTTGGAATAATTAGCCAATCAAGGTTAGCGCTTGACCACTATTAAATAGGGCAAAATTTTTGCCTGGTGGTTAGCTATGATTTGGTCAAAGTTGGCAAACACGATAGGCCTAGAATACTCTGCCTCTCAAGGGCTATCTGCTGTCGGAACACCGTAAGGTTATAGCGGCAAATTTTCTCCTTGATGGTGGTAAGATACTTTTTGGTACCTAGTCAGGTGAAATATCGATATCATACAATCTGTAAATGACTTATAAATATAGATAGATAGATAGATAAACACTTTATTACACCATACAAATTAAAAGTAAACAATCTATTCTATATTATTATTTAGTATTTTATTATTTTTACTATAATAAAACAGTAACCAAGCGAAAACTTTACATTGAATATTTTTTTGAAATTTAAATTAGGGGAAGCATTATGAACGCTATAGATGTCGAAAATATAATTTTTAAAATGTTTGTCTGTATGTATGTCCGTTTGAAAAATCATCACGCCGAAACTACTGGACGGATTTTAATGAAACTTAAAGTGAGCATAGCTTATACTATGGCATAACTTTTAGAATATTGGTTATCCTGAAAAACATAAAGGTTTTGGTGGGACACGGGAAAAACATGATATTTTTATGTAAATGTTATGCAATCTATTAGGTAAACACTTCTCAAATGATACTTTGATCAAATGTATATATATAAGAAAGTTTTCATAAAAAAAAAAAAACATTATACGGGAATCGTTCCTGGTTTCGTAATTATACGTGCAGATTTACACTGTTATTCTTAAATTCGCCAATGTGCATATGTAAATGATTGGATCAGGTGGAACAGAGCTTGCATTAAGAAGCAAAGACTGTAGGTTCGAATCTCAACACATAAGAGTTTTTGTCGAAAATGTAATGTTTTTGTAGTTATTTTGTTAATTATTTTGCGCTTATTCTTTATCATTCGAAAACATATTGAGATTCGGAAGCTTCATTTTTAATTTTATTCGTTTTTTGATTCCTGAGCTGTTTTGCGCGGAAACCTTTCCAATAAATCACTGATTTTTTCTAATTGAAATATCAAAATTAACCGATCGGAGCATTGTGAATTGCAAAGATCCAAGTCGAAGTAAAGGCAGTTTCCGAACTCGAATTTGCTTTCGAATAATTGAGAATAACCTGCTGATAGGCATAGCGTTTGATTACTATCTCGCCTGGTGCAAAGCGATGATGTCATCGAAGATAGTGAATCCGCTAGGCCTAAAATGATCCTGAATACCAAGGGCTTTTTGTTGCTGGACACCGTAAGGATACGCCAGCAGATGTTCTCCTTGATGGTAAAAAGTTATTTTATGTCAACAAGTCAGGCGGAACATCGATATAATGCACCTACTACGTGTGGCAAAAGGTGATTTGAGTTATGACTCGCACGAACCAGCCATCAATCGAATAAAAGCATGTCGCTAATCGATTCGCTCTCAAGAAATAACATTAATAAAGTAATAAATCTTTGAGAAAGATATTCGGATGATGGTGGCATACGCATTATCTTTTGTTATCTTAAGTTTAAAGAGATCAGCTGAGTTCGGCAAACGACACTCGATCGTTCTTCTGCCGATGATGGATTAAACACAAGCCTCATTATTAGAATATAAGCGAAACGAAACTAGCGCCCAACTATCTTTGAGTTACTCAAAGCCAACTATATATGAGAGCTAAGCGAAGCTAAGTAATATAACCGAATTAGGTTTCCATTTGAAACATGAGATGTAGATGACGAATTGCTATGCCAGTCGATGTTTTACTTTACATTACACATTATAACTGCAAATATTATATGATCGTCGGGTGTCCCAGCTTCTGAATTCGTATCGCTGGCGTAGTTCTATTAGGTAGAAATTTTGTGCAGTTTGTCTGTCCGTCCGTCTGTCCGTCCGTTTGTCATAGCCATTTTATTCCGAAACTTTTAAGACTACACAGTTAAAACTTGGTAGGTAGATGTATTCTATGAACAGCTTTACGAGTTTTATACAATAATAAAAAAAATAAAGATTAAGGGGGTGGCTCCCCTTAGATGGCTTAAACTAAATAATATTTTTTAATCAAACCTTTACTTGCGGTATGTTTTTGGATATGATATGATAATATGATATGATATGATATGATAATGATAATATTTATTTTCCAGAAAGGTTTGATACAGAATTTTCATACTTCTTAGAGATACATTTTAACCAAAGAACAGAAATTTATTAATCCGTGAAAACCAAACTAGGCGGAGAGCCTACTACCTAACTGTGTCTTGGTCTTCAGAGTGCGTAACAATACAATGCAATTTATCTATTTTCAATGAGTGTGAAAGAAGTCATTAGTCGGTCAGTAGAAATATCCATATGTAAACGTATCTACATAAGATGTTATAGTCTACTTTATCTAATATAGGATAGGTCGTTAAAAATGACATTGAGGTTTTTAAAACATTTTTTTTTTCAAAGTCATTAGTTTGAAAGTTTTACACTTCTAAAGTGGTAAAATGTGTGTGTCAAAAGTGAAAAATCTAAAAAAAAATCGGATAAATTCAAATTCATTGAAAGTGTCATTTAAAATTATAAACATAATTATATTTCCATTTAGAATCCCTGGTTTAACGAATTGAATTGCAAAGATCTAAGTCGAAGGGGAGGTAGTTTCTGAATCCGATTTTTTTTCGAATGATTGTGAATAGCCCGGCTGAAATTGAATGGTGCCTTTTATTAAAGGTTATATATGAACGTTTTTAATAAGCCTATCCCCGGTTGTCGAATTTATTGGAGTCGTCGTTGAAGAGTTTTTTGATTCTGCTATCAAAAGTTTTAAGCATCTACTTAGCTAGATTTTTTTATAACCGTCAACCATCGCTTTGATATAGATTAAACTGCTGTCCCGGGTGAAATAATGTCTAACTTTAGTCAAAACGCCAAGTGGCTGACTAAACTTTAAATTCTACTAGCGACCCGCCCCTGCTTCGCACATATGCCTGCAGGGCTAGCATGGCCTTACCCCGGGCGGAAAGACAAAATTATTTCCCTATTTTTGCCACTGACAGGAGATCAACACAACAATTTAAACGCTTGGTGAAGTTTAACCCCGAGTTTTGATTTTGTTTCGTATTAAAAAGTTTAAAAAAGAATTGATTACAAGTCAACGGGCGTTTATAATTGTCGAAAAACTCTACTTATAATTTTCCTTCTCAACCAAACAAAACACGGATAGGTGGAAAGACAAAATAGTCGCCATGCTAGCCCTGCTGGGTAGAGCATATATGCCTTTATCTGTTTGCATCACTTTGTGGCGTCGAGTATGAATTAATCTTTACATAAAACCTTAACGAATTATACACATAAACCTCCCTCATGAATCACTCTATCTATTGGTGAAAACCGCAAATTCTGTAGTTTATCGCAAACTGACAGACAGACGCAACAGGGGACTTTGTTTTATATTATGTAGTGATATAAAAGTAAAATTAAGAGTTGATGCTTAATGAGATGCCGAGAATATCAAGGCGGTTAGTTGAAGTTAGAGGTATATCTTTAAATGTAGGAGATCAAACGACGACGTTGGACGAGCGCTTCTCTATGAGGCTGAATTTTTATGCGGCTTGATACATTATAACGACGTTGTTATCTACATACCAAAGTACAATATTTGCCAAATTTTCGTTAGACAATATATTATGTAATAGTATATGCAATTAAACATTGGTTAAGTATTCCATTTAAAATACATTGTCATTAAAATTGTAACCCTATCTACCAAACTGGGCAATGCAATAGTGCCCATATATTGATGGTTAGTGTGGATTATTTAAATTAGGACGTGAATTGTTTACATTAAAAAAAATTACAGCGTAGCAGATATAACTTCTCTTGGCCTTATCATAATAATGAGACGAATAGAAAATTAAGTGTAGCCACACTAACGTTAAGGTTTTGTTACGTTTTTGTAGGAATCGCGAACGAAGTCGCGGGTACAGCTAGTGGTACATAAAACATAATGTGGCAACAAGCGGTCTTATCACTTCGATTCGAAAGCAATCTCTTCCAGATAACCTTAGGGTGGAAAGGAATAAATTAGCATACATGGCGGTATAGGTGTATAAATATACTTATATTGCCATATGAGATATTAGATGACCATATGTGTAAACGTTTTATCTTGTCCATAATATCTTAAAGGTATTTAACTTTCAATCTAACTAACAAAGGGAACCTATTACAAACTCTCCGAGTTCCTGACCTTCAAACTTCATTTTAGAGCCCCAGTAATCTACTTACGCGATAGCTAAGTCTCTACAATAATAAATCAGCAAGAAAGTTCGACTGTAACTCAGATAAAACGGCTCGAAATGCAAATCCTGCAAGCGGGTGCCAACAAGGATTACTCAGATGCTAAATCTGGCTAATTCTAGCTGAGTAATACGCTAAATCTGATGTCTAGATTTGGGATTTGGAATAGGCATGAACGTAATAGTTATTAATTGCTAGGACACGGTATTCTTTGAGATTATATTAGTAACTTTATATATGGGTCAACAAAATTCTTGTCAAAACTCAAATTATTATTCAGTAGGTATATAATAAATAATAATAATAAATTAATGTATTTAGAAAAAAATTATGTTGTTGTTGTTACATTGACCCATATTTAAACATATATCCTAGAATAACATATATACAATAAAAATCAGCGATATTTTGGTAGGATAAAATATATGTACTCATACATACCCGCGTCTTCGTTCACATACACCAAGAATTTCATCACTGTAAAGCTCAGTCAATCAACACTTGTGTGATCTGAGTAACTTAAGTTATGTGTTAATATCATGAATTTATTTTCACTAAAAGTAGCCTACGTTCATCATCATGCTATAAAGTATCTTCTTGTTAAATATCAGTAAGATCGAATCCGTCCTTTCGTCCTTCGTCCCTTAGGCATGATTAGGTAAAAAACAGACAGCGACAGAGTTACAAACATTTTGTATAATATTAGTCTGGAATAGTCTGGATTGGAGTACAATTTGTGTACTATAATATAACGTTTATTAAGCATTGAATTTCCTATGCCTATCCAGGCACGGGCACATCCACTTTTCGACTGGTCTTTTGTTTAGTTTTTGTTATGTTTAATGACATTTATCATCATCATCTTTATCAGACTTTGAGCCTCAGCAGCCTATCATAAAATGAAAAAACAACATCTGGATTTCTTGAATTAATGGCACAATGAGCGGTCTAATCGCTAAGAGCGACGTCTTTCAGAAAACCTTTCGATATACATGACATCATTGAAAAAGTTGCATATCCTTCCACCAAGAACAGTCAGAATCACTAACTACAGTCGAATTTCCAAAATAATCGCGCGTTGTTGCAACAATTCTGCTCGTGTCTACCTGTCAGGTCAGCTAGCCAGCTAAACGTAGGTAAATTATTGCGCAGCCGTGGTCAAAGGTTGTTTCCGAGATGTCAAATGTCGCGGTGAACAATTTATGGGTGAAAGCGGCGCAACTTTCCGTCCAAACGCGAAAATCGAGCTCTGGGGATCGGAAGGGGCTTAAACTTCAAAGTTTGAGGTAAAGTAGCGTTATATTTTTGGTAAGTTAAAAAGTTGATAAGTTAGGTAGGGAGGCTTCTGGGAAACCTAAAAATGATAGGTAAGAAAGTTCTTAACTACGTCAATTTCTTGATAAATGCTAACATTAGGTAAGCCTTTTTAAATAACTTCCAAAATGGAGAAGGTTCTTATTTCATCTGCATTTTTTTTGTATGTTTGTTACCCAATTTATGCGCCAATTGAAAACTTATTTGAGTGATTCTTTTTTCTTAGGTAGGTTTCATTATCAAGGCTCAATTAAATTTTATGAAGATCTGATAAGTATCTCCAGAGATATGACGATAAACGTCTCAAACCTGACTCTGAAATTGATTCGCGTGGCATGGATGCCGTTTTTTATCTTAATTATTTAGTGGTAGGACTCTAGCTAGTCCATCTGGGGCTGTACCATCCTTTGTCTAATATTTAACCGTGAAATAGAAATGCTTTTCGGTTTGAAAGTTTAGTGTCCATTGCAATTATGGGACATGTGAGACTCAAAATGTAATAGTGACGCCCAAAACTCTGTATCTGAATATTCTGGTGTGCCCAGGCAGATTTCAATTAATCCAGTTCAAATATTAACCCACAACATAAACAAACATATACCTACGTAAGTAAAACCGCCCCGACGCTTTGACCAAAAATGAGATTGACTTCATTATGACGGACAAAAAGCGCATATTTAGAGATGTCTCAGTGATCACTAGGTTTAAAACCGGCAGTGATCACCGACTAGTCCGAGGTTCTCTAATTATTGACTGCAAACTTGAACGTGTTCGTCTAATGGGTCGTCTAATGGTCAGGTTATAACCTGCCGCACGGCAAACGTAGTTGCCGAGCCGTGGTCACTCCATCTAGTTCCTCCAACTAGATGGAGCGATGATGTATGCAAGCTGGCTGGCAGCGGTTGGAAACGAATAGCTGAAGATCGAGCTCAGTGGCGTGCCATGGGAGAGGCCTATGTCCAGCAGTGGACGGAAAATGGCTGATAATGAGAGAGTAACACGAGTGTTAGAAGGCTATTTAAAATTAAAATACATTTATCTTTCTTCTTAAGTAACGGATAAACCAATTTCAAAGCCTTTGAGACCATTACTCTTCAAAATATAAAAACTCGTAGTAGGTCATTGAATCAACCTTTCTTAAATATTAAATAGTATAAAAACTGTTTTACTTACTAAATTCGTTTAGCCAGGCCTTAACAACACATTTTCAGAGCTTTATAACATTAATACTTTACCTAGCAACTATGTATAAAAACACAAGCAGTCTTGCTTGTGTCCCTGTAAATAATAAATATAAAAAAATATTTAAAAGTGTATATAATACGTGACGCTCTCAAAACACAGGTTTTCTTCAAGTGGTAGGTCAGTGGTATCTATATATAGGTACCGCCGCTACCTGCCGCTATACTGTCGGTATATACTGACTAAACACTGACGGTGTTCCGGCAAAACATCCCTTTAGAGTCAGACCACTCTAGGCGAAGGGTATTTACCACACTCTACCATATCATTGCTTACCACCAGGCGAGATAGTGGTCAAATGCTAACCTATGAGATACAAAAAAAAACAATTCTTTGTTTTCAAAAACAAGTGCGATGTGGTTTTATGAAACCACGATGCAAGTGAATCTTTTTGCTTATGTGTAGCTAGCTACTATTTTTAACCCCCGACGCAAAAAGAAGGGGTGTTATAAGTTTGATGTGTGTATCTGTGTTCTGTCTGTGGCATCGTAGCGCCCAAACGGATGAACCGATTTTGATTTAGTTTTTTTTTTGTTGAGAGGTATCTTCGCGAGAGTGTTCTTAGCTTTGTTTGATGAAAATCCATTCAGCCGTTTAAATATTATCAGCTCTTTTTTGGTTGATGAGACTACGATTGCAACTTTCGTAGACTCGTAGTAATTTGATCGCGGACGTCAAAAAAATCAAAATGGCGCTTCTGCGCACTACTTACCTGTCATTCTGCTGCCGTCTGTTTAGCGCAGTTTACATTAGCCAAAGCAAATATATTAATTTGAAATTCAGTGTTACTTCAATGATTTTGCCAAAATATGGTAAACATGACGTAATGCTGAAACATCTCCTTGAATCTGCAGAATACTCTCTACTCCTCGTTTGAGGCGTCGTGTTTAGGCTCATTAGAATGGTCTCAATGAACAAAATTATACGTATACAAATCGGTCGGGCGTGGTTTTAAATTTTTGATTTAAGTATTATTAATCTGTAAACATTTTTTCGATTGAATAACATACAAATGAACTAATTGTACAATGTAATACAATGATATTATGTCATAATTTTATATAGTGTCAAAGTTTCCGCAGCCCATAATTATGCACGATAAATATCTGTAGCCTCTCCAGGCAAACCATTGCACACCATTTTCATGGTAGATTGTATAAAACAATTTTGTAACTTTTCACCATCTGTACCGACTACCATTCAGCAATAAATAATTTATGATTGACAGCAGTTGATATGACACATTAGTAATATGGCATAAATACAGCTGCGGAAGCGTCCGCCAATCACAGCTAGACCTAAATATCATATATCATATCCACCAATCAAGCTAAAGCACCGGTGACATGTGACTTGCGGCATGCGATATATAGACGAAAAAATTGGAGGTGATGTAATAAAAGTTTGACTTTGAATAATTTATGATCGTACAAAACGAAAAAATCGACTTCACATGCAGCGATAGTGAAAATATCCGCTAGCCGTAATCATGTCATCGAGGTATCAAATTTGTTTATATTGTTTATCCTTATATTTCCGGAGATGATTACTAGTCGAATTAAGAACCTCCCCTTTTTTGTGAAGTCGGTTAGAAACAAATAATTATTCTGTATGTATTATTAAGGTTCTATAAATTCACTTCAAAGTTGCAGTTTTGAGCAGACTTCAGCGGAGACCCATAAACATTTACACAATCAACGTCTGGGGCCTTATTCAGTATGACCAATGAGATAACGCGTTCCTTAACACGCCACGTTACGTTATTGAAAAATTGTATTCTGTATGCCACACGATAGGTAAATTATACAAAACGCGCGCGTTACACGTCCTCATATGTCACGATATTTTGACAGCTCAAAACGCGCTCAATAACCTTACCCTACCGCGTTTTAATTGGCATAGAGAATACCATAACGCGGAGATAACGTAACACGGCACGGTAAGACTTTAAAATGGTCATACTGAATAAGGCCCCTGAAGATACAAAAACACATAAACTGTACTGAATAAGTGAAATACCTTGAGTTCGCATTTAAAAGATCACATCAGCCAGTCCCCTTAAAGCGATTTCCTTCTTTTCAACGAATTCTACCGTTTACAGAACCAAATAAAGCTACTCGTTCCGTTCTATTGGCCATTAAATAACATTCATTCAATTCAAACCAAAAATGGGGTGACCTCAAAGGTGCTCCAAGTTAAAGTAGGGCGCGAGACAAATTTTCAAACCAGTATTATCTCTGAGTTGTAATCGCTATAAATAGAAGTAACATCGCGTTATAAAATATATACCTATGCTCAAATGTTTGATTTCAAACTTTAATTAACCTTTAAAAACTTTTATATGAAGTGACATAGCAAGTTTGAAGCATTTCTTGATAAAATGTATTAAAAATACTACCCCTGAGATATAATTTACCTTTCTCATGAAATAAAAATCATTAGAATTTATTATCAAAAATTATTTAGGTACGAGTCAGATCGATAGAATTGTAATATTCTGTATTATAAAGGCAAACGTTAGTACTGATTGACTGAGCGACTGACTGACTGATCTATCAACATACAGCCACGACACAGCTCGGACAGAACTGAAATTTGACATGCAGATAGTAATTATGTCGCAGGTATCCGCTAAGAAACGATTTTATAAAATTCAAGGGGATGACATCAGGGGTTCAACGTTTGTATGGAGAAACAAGATGAGATAGTCTTTTCAACAGGGTACACTTCCGAAGTAGTCCAATTGTAATTTTATCAAGATTTGATAAGTATCTTCAGAGATATGACGATAAACGTTTCAATATTGCTACTGAAACTGACTCGCGGGGCATGGAAGTCAGTTGTTTTAGTTTTTAAACTATCTTAATGATCAGTTTTAATTTTATTTGGTATTTATCAACATGAAAGACAAATTAGGAAATACGATGTGACATTTTCATACAATGATTAATCAACCATCAAACCGCCCAGCGTGGTGGAAGTTTTTACATCTGGCTCCGATCGGGTGAAATCAATATCATATGTCGGGTGGCCTTTTGGCGCAAATGATAGTTAAATGACCTTTGACCTTTACTTCTAACTCGGTGGTTGCTGGTTCAAATCCTAACCATGCACCAATGGGTTTTTCTATATAAATTCATGGGTGTTTGTCTACATTTTGTTAAAAGCATATAATCGATGTTTCGACTTTCTCCTAAATAAATGGCTTACCAAGGAAAACAAATTGCTGCAAATATGTTATTGGTTGCGATGCGCGTAATTTTAAATCTGTGATATATTCTAAATTTTTTACTTAAATTATATACTGTGATGTACAGTTTCAGTTATTAGCTGCCACAAACAAACTTACTAACGTTACCTCCTATAACATTAGTATAGATCGACAATATAGATGAAAACCCGTGAGCACTTTTTAAAGAAGATTTATCCATAGTTTCTTTTGTTATTATGTATCTTTTACAGTATTTGTCGTAGTTACTTTCTATGAAATTGTATATATTGTATTACATGCGTATATAATTTATATATGTAATCTATATTTATAAATATTAATTTATTCGTATTTGTTTGTATATATCTATAATATATGCATTAATTATCTTAAAATATTATATACCAGAAGTCCTCCGCAGCTTCGCTCGCGTTAAAGGCTTCTTTTATTTAATTAAAACTTTTACTTTGTAAAAACCTTTCTATCATAAAAGACAATCAAAGAAGTAAAAGCCAAATCGGTATATAGACCATATTAATTTTCAGACTTTTTTACCAAACCCTTGCAAAAATCGTGCAACACGTATTTACTTATTTACGACCCGACTACGGCGAAGCAAAAAAGAGGGTTATGTTTTTGACTGGTATGTGGGTTCGTATGTATGTATATATGTATATATGTAATTATGTATGTATGTATATATGTAATTATGTAAGTATGTATGTTCATCTGTTCCCTCATAACTTCTAAACTACTTATCATAATTTGACAAATGAGGTGTCGTTGGACGCGTCTTATTTGTTTGCTGGTTATAGGCTATGTTATGTCACAAGAAATTGATTGTGGCGCCCTCTAGAGGGCACGAAGTCAAGAACTAAATTTTTTCTTTTAAAATGAAGGTAGGGTTTGGTACATCATATTTTTGTCAAGCGTAGCGTTTGCGAGATATATCCCGTCGAAGTCAAGAAAACTGATTTTTACCCCACGGCGCGGCGTCGCAAAGAAGCAATAGGGAGGGTTATGTGTTTGTTGATCACTATTTATGTATGTTAGTATGTTGACATGTATGCATGAATACATTTATGCAAAACCCCAAAATAGTTGAAATAAAAAATAAGTTCAAAAACTAAAACCCGACTACTGAAATATCACGCTCTAAAAAGTATGAAACACGAAAATATTCTCATCTGAGATCGCTATGTACAAACTATTCAATATGTATCGTCTATTATATAAAAACTTACTTTTAATAAATATTTTATCGTATTTTATACATATTCTTAGTGGTGCTCAGAGGATAGCCGTGGTCGTACGTAACAAAACAATACATTCTGAAAACTACCATATGACCACGGGTATCCACTGAATACCGCTAAGAATATATACTTATAAAATACGATAAAATATTTAATTAAAGTAAGTTTTTTATATAATAGATTTTCAGCGCAATCCTAAACAATATTGATTTTCACAATTTGTTACCCCCTCTCAGAGTTTGAATTTCGAAAAAGCATGAAACACGTTATTACTTATTTATTTACTGAAGCACTTGTGTGAACTTTCGAATAGAAAAAACTATCTAATCTTGTTTCTTCATACAAACTTTGAACCCCATTTTCATCCCCTTAAGAGGAGAAAATCATTTATCATATGGAACCAACGTCGTAATAACTATCTGTATGCTAAATTTCAGCGCAATCCGAAACAATGTTAATTTTTAGACTTTGTTACCCTATTTCACCCTCTTAGGGGTGGAATTTAAAAAAGCCTGAAACACTTATTTAATTATTTTTTACTGAATACTATCTAATCTTGTTTCTCCATACAAACTTTGAACCCCCATTTCATCCCTGAAGGGGTGAATTTTGGAAAATACTTTTTTAGTATGTACACCCTTACGTCCTAAGACAAATATACCCTCCAAATTTCAAGTCTCTATGACCAGTGGTTTAGGCTGTGCGTTGTCTGTCAGGACAAAGATTCTTATAGTATTAGATAAATTTTTGGAATAATTTGCTCTTCTTTGTTTTAATTTACTGCCGCTGACATTTTTTCTGCACCTCCAGGATGACTGTTAGAAAATGCTATTCTAGCATTAAGTCCTCCGTGTGCATTTTTTTTGTGTGCAAAAGTATACATAAATATAATATGCAGAAAGTGAGTCTTAAGTGATAAGATATTTTTAAAAATAATGCCAGAGCTGCTTCTATCGGTACCTTATCGCTATAACCCAATGATTAGCGACCTTTATCTCTCCGAGATTAGGTTAATCTCTTCATGTAGACAGACGGCATAGAATTTACCGGATAAGTTTGGGTATGTTTTCGCACCTTTTTAAAGCGAATTTAAATATTTTAACAGAATTAAAGAAGAGATTATTTTATATTCGTGTATTTTAAGGGTTCCGTATCTCAAGGATCTATCTCAGGATCGTCCGCAAATTTGCAGTGGTCGACTCAAACATTTTGAGCGTCATTGCAATCAATAGTCAAAAAGTCAACGTGTACCATATTTTGAATACCGCCATTGCCGTCGGGCGTCTCACCGGGGTGACAGTTCAGGGCATTATAAATTCTACCACCTCCGTCGATTAGTCCAGTTGTACCATAACCGATGAAGGTTTTATAGCTGCCTACTCGAAGCTCAACGCCACGTGAGAGCCAAATATATTTCGCAGCCAACTAGCTTAATTAGCCGTTCAATCAAGAGCCTAGTCTCTTTACTAAACAGCGCCGTTCAACTAGCGGTCTGAATGATATTCAGTCATTTGAAGGTTTTTTGTACCTTCACTTAAACGCATCGGTTCTGGTGGTCACTGTTCTCTAGTGTGTTGCCTTAGCGTCAGACTAAGCCAGTTTATGAAATGTTGTAACAAACGCTACGGCTGAATATCATTCAGACACCGCTAGTTGAAAGTAAAGACTCTAGGCTGTTGATTGGACGGCTAATAAAGCTAGTTGGCTGCGACATATATATAGCGTCGATGCGGCCACGGACATTAGGCGATCGTGCGACCGTTGCCTGAGATGGTGTCTCTGAATGCGTTCCAGACGGCACCACCGTAGCCTCCAAGAGTGCCACCGTGCAAAGTAGCGAAACCGGCTTGGCCGAATGGTAGGTACTCGTGACGTTCCGTAACAGATCAGAACAAATGCGTCATTCCATCTTTCCACATTGCTAATATCCACTGCTGGCATGCGCGAAAAGCCCGCGAAGACCAATGCAACTAATATTATGAAATACTTCATTATTTACAAACTTACTCCATGCACTAAAGTCCCCGTCACGAGAAGCTATAAATTATGTAAACAAGTGTTCAGGAGTTCACAACATTTGGACCAACAAAAAAAATGAATTTGTTTAAGATTTAATAAATTATTAAGTAACAAATATTAATTAACATATATTATTTAAGAATAATTATTCGTCAGATTCAGATGTTTCCAGTTCCATTTTTTCCATTATGAAACAAACTCGTACGCATTCGAAACTCGAATGACGCGTTTATTTCAAAATGGCGTCCCGATAGTTTACAATCCCTGCGTCCGGTACCAAGAAACACAAACGATAGCGCTTTGCGTCGTTAAAATATGATCCGACTAAATTAAATAGGTTGTTACTTTCATATAACCCGTCTATATTTCATGTCGATTAAATATGGTCAATTTATTATTATCTCGCAGTATAAAATGTTTACTTAGTAAAAGATTGTTAAACACAATCCAAAATTTTCATCGTACCGACGGGACTTGAACCCGCAACCTCCGGAATAACATGTTCCGGTGCTTTGCCAATTAAGCCACGGTGCGAAGTATCGTTACGACGAAATTAGTGGATTGCATTTGTTAACCCAATTATGCATTGGTGGCGCCATCTATGACTACTTATTACGTAAGTTAATCATTCGGAAGAAATCATTACAGTTTTCAAATCCGACGAGAGATGTTGCACTGCGTAAATCAAATATTATGTTTCTTTGAAGTGTCTCCACTTCATATTTTTGTAAATTGTTAAACACAATCCAAAATTTCATCGTACCGACGGGACTTGAACCCGCAACCTCCGGAATAACATGTTCCGGTGCTTTGCCAATTAAGCCACGGTGCGAAGTATCGTTACGACGAAATTAGTGGATTGCATTTGTTAACCCAATTATGCATTGGTGGCGCCATCTATGGCTTAAATAGATATTATGAGAAAAGTTGGTAGATTACGAAAACATTATTTTCATAAAAACATGGTAATCAATTAAAGCTAAGCTTAATTTATAATAATAAAAAAATATAATCAATAAAAACAATTTGCAAATGTATATGCCCGAGCAACGCAAGCAAGATATTTTTAACCTACTAAAAATAGGAGGTGATTCTCAATTTGACTGTATTTTTAACCCCCGACGCAAAAATAAGGGGTGTTATAAAGCTTGACGTGTGTATCTGTGTGACTGTCAGTAGCGTCGTAGCACCCAAACGGATGAACCGATTTTGATTTCGTTGTTTGTTTTTGTTTGATAGTTCTTCGTCTTCATCAAGAATGTTTCTAGCTTCGTTTCATGAAAATCTGTTCAGCCGTTTAAATATGATCAACTCTTTTTTGGTTGATGAGGCTACGATAGCAACTTTCATAGCCCACAAAAAATTAAAAAGGCGCTTCTGCACACTACTTACCCGCTACTCTGTTTTGCCGTCTGTTTACAATACTTATACAAATCAGACGGGGGTGTTTTTAATTTTTTTTTAAGTATTATATTGATTGCTATTATTTTAATGTTTGTTTCCTCAGACATCCGTCATTTATATACCTATAGCATAATGTTATAACTTATAACGCCTTTTTCCCGTTGGGTAGACTGAGACTACTTCTTTCCACTTTTTTCTTTTTTATGAAAATTAATAATTAATTATACTGTCAAGCTCAACAAGTACCTTATATTGGGTCACGAAGTTACCGCCATCTGTAGTTGACTCGACTAGCATTAAATTGTCTCAATAGTCATTTCTGCACAAGGCTTTATAGCGAAAAGTCTGGATCTATTGAAATTCGTAATGCGTTAATGAAGAAGGCAGTTGAATCAAGGGCCTTGGATCAGGAGACGGTACTTTTTGTCTCAGCACGCATCGTCAGGAGGTTCTATGTCCCTGCAGTCCTAACCACCGGTAGCTTGGGCCCTGTTCCGCTGCCGGCGGCACTTAAGATATACACGGTTGAGGTTTATATATGTTTTACGTTATGATAATATCTTTGTAATAATTTAAATATTTTATGTTTTTGTTATTTGTATTTTTAGAAGATTTCCAACTATCCTCACGCTGTGAATGGGCTCGATAGTATAAAAGCGGACAGCGAGTAGGTATCAGGACTCAGGCTTCGTGTGGCCGTCGTACGGTTCGGACGTAATGGTTATGTTGTTAGCTTAGACACATGATGTAATTGTTATTATGTTGAGGTTCTGTGGCATTATATAGCTGTGGGTATTGTGATAGTGTTTATTGTTATTAAGTTGAGGTTCTGTGGTATTATATAGCTGTGGGTATTGTGATAGTGTTTATTTTTTTAGCCTTTTCACTTCTGATCGCTAAGATCAGAAGTGGGATAGGACCACGTGCACTTTACGCGTATAAGCCGTCTCTGACATTTGCCTTGATCTGTTCAAAGTAACAGTTTTGAATAAATTAAGGTGCAACAATGTTTTTGAATCAAAGCGATACTGAGATCTGGTTTTTCGTGAATATTTGTCAGTTTAAGTGTAAATTAGAAGTTCGTCTAGATCCAGGGTATGTAATATTACTTAAAGACAAAAAAAATACTTCGGAAAAGTAATTTCGTCGAATTTTTGTTGCAATAAAGGGTAGTTTGCCAGGGTTCTTATCTGGTAGTGTTTACCACCGCGTCCGAATACGAAACGCCACGTGTAATTGCCGTTACTCATAATGATTTGATTTCTCTGTAGTTGTAAGCTGTTTCGATTAACCGACCGGTTAACTGCTACTACCGTGCAACATAGCTGATAATGCTCGTCGGCAAGTAAACGCGGCGGACAGGATTATTCAAGTATGGTTGGTGTGGATACGGTATCATTACAATGTTACTTTTGTTTCGTTAATCGACTATGCGAAGAGGTTGACTGTTTTAAATAATTGGGCAATAAATAATTTAGACACGAGTAATTGTCTACCTAGAAACGCAAAAGCGTAGTCAAATCATCGTGCGACAACCTATAATAGGTCGTGTTAACATTTGTATTTGCTGTTACACCCACAGGGCGTCATTGTTATTACTTTGCATGATGTTATAAATTTGTTTGCCATATTTTCTGGGATTAAAAATCGTTTTAAAGTCTATGATATTGGTTGATCATGAAAAGAGTAATGGATTTCAGTTAAATTGAGAGTGTGCTACCTGTCAACGTACAGGGTTTGGTGTACGATATAAAGTTAAGTAAAAAAAAGCAAGTGAAGTTACTTCGAAATCTTGTGATATTGTTAGTTTTTGCGGTATTGTTGTGAGTACTTCATGCCATGAGCAGTTTAGTTCTAATAGTAAACTGATGGCGTTATTTCGATGGTCAGGTTGGGCCGAACGTAGGAATCTTGAATCAATGAAATTTAGACTTATTGTTATGTTATTCAACACTGGTGAATCATTTTAATAGCCCCGACATTGCGGCTATTCTGTGCTCCTACATATATATATGTGGCAACTTGTTACTTAAGTAGTCCCAACATTGTAACTATTTTGAGTGTTTATTTTGTATTGTGACTATAGAGTGTTTATTTTGTGTAGTTATTTTGTACCCCGACATTGTGGTACTCGCGGCCCCGACATTGTGGCAATCTCGTACCCCGACATTGTGGTACTCGCAGCCCCGACATTGTGGCTATCTCGTACCCCGACATTGTGGTACTTGTACCCCGACTTCGTGGTGTTCGCAGTCCCGATATTGTGTGGCTATCTTCTGCTCCAAGCATCGCGGCATCTGTCGGCGGTCGCACCACTGCGCGCCATCCGAGGCGTGCTGGTGCGCGCTCCCTGCAGCGCGACTGCGTGCCGTCCGAGGCGTGCTGGTGCGCGCTCCCTGCAGCGCGACTGCGCGCCGTCCAAGGTGTGCTGGTGCGCGCTCCCTGCAGCGCGACTGCGCGCCGTCAAAGATTTGCTGGTGCGCGCTCCCTGCAGCGCGACTGCGCGCCGTCCAAGGCGTACTGGTGCGCGCTCCCTGCAGCGCGACTGCGCGCCGTCCAAGGTGTGCTGGTGAGCGCTCCCTGCAGCGCGACTGCGCGCCGTCCGAGGCGTGCTGGTGCGCGCTCCCTGCAGCGCGACTGCGCGCCGTCCAAGGTGTGCTGGTGCGCGCCCCTGCAGCGCGACTGCGCGCCGTTCAAGGCGTGCTGGTGCGCGCTCCCTGCAGCGCGACTGCGCGCAATCCAAGGCGTGCTGGTGCGCGCTCCCTGCAGCGCGACTGTGCGGGGCAGCGCGCTGAAGCGTGATACTGTCGTCGGTTGCACCACTGCCTGAGCGCACGCATGGTGCTGAGCTCTGGAACGAAGCGGTCGAGGACGTCCCGCTGTCAGGAGAGGACCCGCCGTTTAAGAATGGACGTAATGGTTATGTTGTTAGCTTAGACACATTATGTAATTGTTATTATGTTGAGGTTCTGTGGCATTATATAGCTGTGGGTATTGTGATAGTGTTTATTGTTATTATGTTGAGGTTCTGTGGTATTATATAACTGTGGGTATTGTGATAGTGTTTTTTTTTTTAGCCTTTTTCACTTCTGGTCGCTAAGAATATTATTTATTTGTGTTTAATTTTACAATAATTAAAATAATTTAAAAACCAGACAAATAATTACTTACAACTGTAAGTTTTATAATAAACATTTATTTATATTTAGCATATAATTGTAGAGTTTGAATCAATAAATAAATTTAAATCAATGTTAAAAATTATTTATTTAACGGGTACCAGCATATGTGCGGACGTGTTGTTCAACGTTATTGACATTCAGGGGCACGTATCCGTAGTATTGAGATGGGTGCCATCCAACATTTCCAATAATGCTATTGTCGCCAGTGCTGCCTGTGAGGGAATTGTTGTCGTTAAATAACACTCCTCGGGGATTTACTACAAAAATAGGTATCCACGTTCGGCGTGAGTTGACAAATCTATTCCTCTCAAGGTAAATTTTAGCTCCTGTTCCAGCAGCAACGCAGTAGTCTGTGATGCTAGTGTAAAGATTGTTCAGGAGGTGCACCTCCCCAAACCTGACTCTTGGGTTACGCTGGTGTACGCCCTGGAACCAATTGAGATAGAAAGTTGTCTTGAGCCTGTCACCGTCACGCCAAGCATTGTTGTCATCGTTGCCAATCAGAGAGACGAAGTTGTGATTCCTGAAGATGCTGTTGGAGATAGAGATGAAATTGGCACCTTGCGTGATATCAATCAAACCGTCGTGGCGACGTCTATGATTCCTCCAGTTCCATGGATCGTCAGCAAAGTCGCAGTGGTCTATCCATACGTGATGCGTGTACAGATCAATGCCGATGGCGTCGATAGTGGAAAAGTCAACGTTGGTGACCATGTTTTGAATACCACCGTTTCCGTCGGGACGCTCGTTGCCATAGTAATTCAGAGCGTTGTGGAACTTGATGTTTTGAACGATAACTTGTTGCTTGTCTTGGATTCTTATACCACCTCCGTGGATCATAGCGTTACTGTCACCACCGATGAGAGAAGTGAAGCTGCCGACGTGAAGGGAGACACCAGGGGAGCGCTCGAAGAGTATGGTAAGATCGATGCGGCCGCGCACGTAGACGATTCGGTGGGAATTATCGTTGATGGCGTCCCTGAATGCGAAGGCGTCCCATACGGTCCAGACGGAGCCTCCTGCTCCTCCGTGAGTGCCACCATCTACGGAAGCGAAACCAGCTTGACCAAAAGGTACGCGGACGGTACCATTACTGATCAGGACTGAAGCGTCTGTCCAGGTTGGATCATTTCTGATCTCGGTCGGTAAGCCGTTGGCCGCCAGGGCCAAGGCTGACAATAGGATGAAGTACCGCATCACTGTAATGACTACTGCTGGCATATTCAAAAGCGTCGTGTTTATATAATACATTTCTGAGTATTAAACCAGATTACAGGAGGTAATTAGTTATCAATCAACGACGATAACGATACAATAAAGTAAGAAAGCAAGAGCATGTATGTAATTTCGAATAAGGATATTGTTTATTTATGTCCCAACTAAACATATCGTTTTGATATAGAATAAAATATAAGTTTTTCATCTGTATAATTACGGATTTAAATGCCTGGATTTTCATATAAAATCTTAAGGGAAGGTACAAGTCCTCTGCCGTTGTAGCACGGTATAACATTTTGAGAAGACTGTCCATATATTTTACAATGGTCTTTATTATTCAATAAGGTAATAGCTAGTCCTTTATTGATATTTTTTGGGATATATATTTTTTTATTTCACTCAGGCTAGCGTTTGACCACAATCTCACCTGTTGGTAAATGATTATACAGTCGAAGATGGTAAGCACGCTAGGCCTAGAATGGATTTTCATAAAAGTGCCTTTTTTACTGCAATCAAGATTTACAACCACTTGCCATCAAATATTAAATTGTTAAAGAACCAACAATTTAAAAAACAATTAAAATCTTGGTTGCTTATTAAGAGCTTTAATACATTAAATGAGTTTTTCAATAATTATGTTTTATTAAACTGTCTTATTAAACTGTACCAAATAATTATTAATTGTCATACTCATAAAAATGTGTAAATACTTAAACGTTAGTACTAGCCTCATATTAGTAAGTAATATATTTTACTAACTTAGATTTATATAAACTAGCTTAGATTTATACTTATAATATATTGTACGCCCGAAAAGGGCAAACTGTTGATACTACCACGAAACAAATTTACCGTCTACTTTTGTACACAGTTTTCAACAATAAATATATTTCATTTTGATTTTGGAAACTGGCGCTCAAGAATAGCTGCTAGAACACATTAGATGTTTGGCGACAGATTTTCTAACTTGAGGGTGGTAGTTGGCCAGGCGGACACTAGATAGTGTTCTACCACCATGCGGGGGTTTGGGGTTTCTTAACGATGTTCTTCCTTCTCCAATATATTATTAAAATATAAACCACCGAAATATTTCTTCTGGTACGGGTAATCCGGATTTTTACCAATCATTATACGTTGCCACAAATCAGTTCCGTTGACATGGATAAGGTTAATTCACATTGACACAGGGATTTTTATTCTAAGCTCATAGCGACATATCTATTGCTAATGTTAAAACAGAAAAACATATCAACTTTTAAAACTTAGAAGTCTAAGAAAAATACACATACTAAAACACACACTCACACACATACAAAAACACTCATACACACAGAGAGATAGTAACAGAATCAGTCTATTAAAAGTTTTTTTTTAAAGCAATATTTTATGGCAATTATTAAACTAAGAGTTGATGTTTGCTTATAGTTGTAATTTATAGGGTACCTTCTAATAGATATATTATATTATACTGATATCCGCTTCATTGCGAATATCTCGGCGAAGACCTCAGCCCGAGCACTGGGCAAGTTGAAAACCAGCGCTGCGTGTGTAAGAAATTGTGCACGCAGCACAAGCTGAATTTGCTCCATTTGCCAATTAATTTTCTTTTTTACTATTATTTTTGTATTTAAATATGTAATTATCTTGTAAATGGCAATAAACTAATTTTTATTTTATTATTTTTATTTTATATCTAAAGGTAAATAATGTAAAGTTTTTTATTTTATTTTTATATCTTATAGGCTAGCGGTTGACCACTATCTCACATGTTGGTTAGTGATGATGCGGTCGAAGATGGTAAGTACGCAAGGATAGCTGCCGGAACACATTAGATGATTTGGCGAAAGATTTTTCTAACTTGAGGGTGGTAGCTGGCCAGGCGGACACTAAATAGTGTCCTACCACCATGCGGGGGTTGGGGCTTTCTTAACAATGTTTCTTTCACCTTCGTATGTTTATAAAATAAGCAGTATTTTTAAAAAGCTATTTAAACAAGCTTTTACATAACCAGGACCAAAGTAAGTCAAGACAAATCTAACGAGCCCAAACACGGCGGGTATAGCATGTGTAATTTAAGAGTTCCTTTGGCCACGTTCCAGCTCCATCATCACATCAGCACCATGTCATCATAAAATTGCATTGTCACGAGATTTACACATGTATGCAAAATTTCAGCTCAATCAAGTAACCAGGAAGTCGATCAAATTTAATTTGCAAGATTTGATGACAAACATCGGGACAGGTGAAACTAAATAAAAACTTGTAATTAAATAACAGAGGTAAACCTCTGTTATTTATATAGGTTTTTAAACCTCTTTTTAACAGACATCACAAAAAAAGGAGGATCTCAATTTGACTGTATTTAAAAAAAATGTTTGTTACCTCAGAATTCCGTCAAATCTTCGACCCGACCGATTTCAAAAATTCTTTTTTTGTTTGAGCGATTATGCCACCCGATTGGTCCCATTCAAATGTTATCGAGGTATGACAATTATCTCCGGAGATATGGAGATAAACATCTCAAACACATTACATACCTTGACGACACATGCATTTGTATACCTTGACGACATGATACTACTGGCTATTTTGACTATCGCGGCATGTGAAGTCGGATTTTTTCCTTTTGTAAACAATCTGAAATTATTTTGTAGTGTATTGGCGCGCTTTGATTCCTAACATTTGTGTAACTTTTTTTTTAAATATCTTATAGCTAGACCACTACCTCACCTGTTGGTAAGTGATCATGCAGTCGAAGATGGTAAGCATACTTGGCCTAGAATGGTAACTGGTTTACATACAAATACATTAGATGTTTTGGCGACAGATTATCTAACTTGAGGATGGTAGCTGGCCAGGCAGGCACTAGATAGTGTCCTACCTCCATGCGGGGACTGCTGGTTTCTTAACGATGTTTTTCTTTCACCCAAGGGCCTCTGGCCTCTGTGAGAAGCTCACATACATTTTTCGATAAAATAATCCATTGGTGCACGGCGGGGACTGACTCGGTGGTACCTCTGGCATCAAAGCCGACCGTTCTCCCACTTAAACCACAGTATTATAATAAGTTTTATTCGTAGCGTGGCAGTTAGTGAGAAAATGCGTTACACTTTACAACATAAAACTTGGAAATGGCAATCTCATTCACGCGAACAAGTCTTTTGTCTAAAACAACACGTAACTTCCTTTCAGACGTGGCATTTTCCAAATACCTTGACTTGAGATTATGTACTTACTTTCTGGGACCCTTTACACGGGGCGACGGCACTGGACAAATGTCCATTGCCGTCGCATCATACAATTTTTTTAAGTTATCTAGACTAATACTACAAAAAAAACGTTTTTTGCTCAGTTACTTCTTTCTGTTTGTTACAAAATCATAAACTATGTCTAAAAAAACTATTCGATCTTACTGACATTTTAATAAGGAAATACTTTATAGCATGAGGATGATCATTATCACTTTTGGTGAAATTTTACACGTAATATAAATAACTTCGATCACACAAAGATTTACAGTGATAAAATTCTTGGTATACGTGAGCGAAGTTGCGGGTATCAGCTAGAAATTCATAAACCGCCTTAGAGAAAAAAAAAGAGTAAATTCTTACAATGCACGGAAAAATAAGTACTTTTTAGGGTTCCGTAACCAAAGGGTAAAACGGGACCCTATTACTAAGACTCCGCTGTCCGTCTGTCTGTCTGTCTGTCTGTCTGTCTGTCTGTCTATCTGTCTGTCCGTCTGTCACCAGGCTATAGCTCATTAACCGTAATAGTTAGACAGTTGAAATTTTCACAGATGGTGTATTTTTGTTGCCGCTAGAACAACAAATACTAAAAACAAAATAAAGTCAAAAATAAAGGGTCCCCATACAAAGAACGTGTTTTTAAACGCCAACCATCTAATTAGTTTCGGCAAAATGACATAGATGGCGCTAGTAAACAGCCCCGTCTTTCTAGATCGCGAACAAATCAAATATTCTTGGTAATATCAATTAATTAAATATATGAGGTTGAAACTATGTTTCGTATTGTACGGAACCCTCCCTAAGTGTGCGATAAGAGACGCAATGCCGACTCGCACTTGGCCAGTTTTATTCTTCACCGTGAAGCAAGCCGATAAATCAAAACATTTATAATTTTTTATTTAAAAACGTTACCACGTGTAATGAAATATACTAATGATAACAATACATACTAGCCCAAATTTGACTGTCCTATAATTTTCCATTACAAAGATCCAGTCCCTACACCCCAGCTTTATCTTCAGGTCTGATTGATGGTACCATATTAGTGCATTGTCACTAAAGATATGCAAGAATAGAACATTTGTATCCAATCAGTGGGTCTAATTAAGCTTTCAAGATTTGACCCACATAAATATTCATACATACTCGTACATCCTAACACGGCATGTTAAATAAAAGCTTGTAAAAGGAACTTTTAAGATTACTTTGTTGTTTGTCTGTCTGTTTAACTGTCTGTCAAAACCACGCGATAATGACAGTTTTGACTCTTCTGCATACATTGCGTTTATCAGCCCTGCATAAACGCAATGTACGCAGAATAGTCCTGAGTCTTAACTTGAAAAGTCTTTACGTCAAAATATCACTCTGCGTAGATATTGTTACGATTTTTTGTCTTCATTGTGTATTATTTTCAACCGACTTCTAAAAAGAAGGAGGTTCTTAATTCTTCTGTAAGTCTTTTTTTATATGTATCTTACACGATGACTTCGTTAATTGAGAACCGATTCAAATGATTCTTTTTTTAAACTGATTAAGGTACATTTCTGAGGTCATTGTAAATTTATCGAGATCTGATAAGTATATCTCGAGATATGACGATAAACATCTCAAACTTGCAACTGAATTTGACTCGCGGGGCTTGGAAGTCGGTTGTTTTAGTTTTCAACTATCTTAATGATCATGTTTATTGTTAATTTGTTATCAGATTTGGATAACAAAGGACGGAGAGTATGAGTATCTTCAGAGATATGGAGATAAATACCTCAAACTTAGTACTGAAAATGACTAGCGCGTCATTAGAAGTCGCTTTTCTGTTTTGTAATCGATTTTTAATTATCTATATATCATCATCATCATCATTAACAGCCAGTATTCGTCCACTGCTGGACATAGGCCTCTCTTATGGCACGCCACTGAGCTCGATCTTCAGCACCATGTTTCCAAACGCTGCCAGCCAGCTTGCGTATATCATCGGTCCACCTAGCTGGAGGGCGACATACGCTTCGTTTACCGAGCCGTGGTCTCCACTCTGGAACTCGTCTACCCCAACGGTTATCGGTTCTGCGACAGATGTTACCAGCCCACTGCCAATTCAGCTTGCTAATCCTTTGAGCTATGTCGATAACTTTGGTTCTCTGTCGGATGACTTCATTTCGAATTCGATCTTTCAGAGATACTCCGAGCATAGCCCTTTCCATAGCTCGCTGAGCGACTTTGAATTGGTGGATCAGTCGCACCGTCAGTGTCCACGTCTCGGCTCCGTATGTCATTACAGGTAGGACGCACTCATGTCGACGACGACTTTTGTCTTAAGGCTTTGTGGTATCGGCGATGAAAAGACTCGACGCAGTTTTCTAAATGCTGCCCATCCTAGCTGTATTCTTCTGCGGGTTTCCTTCTCGAAATTGTTTCTACCCAATTGCAGCGTTTGCCCAAGGTAGACATATTCTTTAAAAGTTTCGAGAGGTACTCCGTTTAAGGCAATCGGTTCCGGAATAGCATGTTCATTGAACATGATCTTAGTCTTATCCAAATTCATCCGGAGACCGATGCGTGTAGAAGAATCAGCAAGGGTGGTCAAAATGTATTGCAAGTTCAGCACGGTTTCAGCCATGATGACGATATTGTCCGCAAATCTCAGGTGTGAGAGGTTTTCGCTGTTAATATTTATGCCCCGTCCTTTCCAGTTCAGCGTCTTGAACATATCCTCTAGAGCGTTTGTGAACAATTTAGGGGAAATAGCGTCCCTTTGTCTCACACCTCTATGTAAAGGGATATGTTCAGTCTTCTTATCTTGTACTTGGACGGTCATAGTCGCGGCGTCATACAGACCTCTCAACACTTGGACGTATCGCCAATCAACTTGGCACCGTTGCAGGGACTCCAGAACAGACCAGGTTTCAATGGTGTCAAAGGCTTTCTCATAGTCCACAAACGCTAGACACAAGGGTTGGTTATACTCTTCGGTCTTCTGTATAACCTGCCGTACTGTGTGTATGTGGTCTATGGTGCCATATTCTCCACGAAACCCAGCCTGTTCAGGGGGCTGAAACTCGTCGAGTCTACGCGCGAGACGATTTGTGATGACTCTCGAAAACAACTTATAGACGTGACTCAAGAGTGATATGGGTCGATAGTTCTTTAAGAGGGTTTTGTCTCCTTGTCTCTTTTGTTGTTTTAAAGAACATAATGACCACACTCTTGCTCCACGCCTTCGGAGTTCTCCCCGAAAAGAGGACGGAATTGAAAATAGGCTGAAGCTGTTGTAGCGTATGAGATCCACCAGCTTTTAGGAGCTCCGTGGTAATTCCATCCTCTTCGGGGGCTTTTCCGTTTTTAAGCTCTCCGAGAGCTATCACAATTTCATCTAGGCTGATATCTGGCAAATCTTCGGTATAGTGGCGGGTAAGAGTGGCTCTAGAATCCTCTACATGGGGTTGGGGACGGGACGCTTGTTAGGTGTATAAGAGTCCGTAGAAGTCTTGAACTTCCCTGAGAATCTCCGGCTTAGAAGCGCCGCCATTCCCGCTAGATGTGGTCAATTTCGTCAGATGGCTTCGGCCCAGCTCTTGAACAAAGACTTTTGACCCCCGGTTTCGCTCAATAGCTTCTTTAATAGAGCGTGTGTTGGAGTTCCGGAGGTCCCGTCTTACGAGCTTAGTGATATTTTTGTTCAAAGACCGTTGTTCTGACAAAGTGACTGCAGGAGTTTCACGCCGCTTCTGCATTAGCTGCAGAGATTCTACTGAAAGGTTAGACTTCTTTACGGCCTCTCGCGTCTCGCAGAATTTTGTGCCCTCTTCCCTGGGGTTTCCCACCACTTGGTCGAGATCTTGGTCAACATCAATGTCGTTCGTGGTTTCCAGGGCAGCGAATCGGTTCTCCAGTTTTAGCTGGAACGTTTTAGATCCAATCACGGATTGAAGCATGTTAGGTCGGAGCGTGGACTTCATTAGACGGACGCGTTCAAGCTTGCAGTCGATATCTAGAGTGCCTCGGACTAGTCGGTGATCACTACCGGTTTTAAACCTAGTGATCACTGAGACATCTCTAAACATACGCTTCTTGTCCGTCATAATGAAGTCGATCTCGTTTTTTGTCATCGAGTCGGGGCTTTGCCACGTCCACTTCCGCCGGGGGTCTTTCTAAAAGAAAGAATTCATCAGAAAAAGCCCCTCTTTTCCCAGGAAGTTGACGAGCATTTGCCCCCTATGATTTCTGCTTCAAATGCCGTGTGGTCCTGTTACCGATTTGCTGCTTGATTGTACTCCCACTTTAGCGTTGAGATCCCCATGACAACGTTGAAGTGAGCCTTTTGGGTGGTGTGCAAGGCCTTGGAAATGTCCTCGTACATTTCCTTCACTTCATCATCCGAGTGTGCCGAAGTCGGTGCGTAAACTTCTATAACCTTGAGGCTATACCTCTCGGTAAGTTTGATCACAAGATACGCTACCCTTGTTGACACACTGGAGATTTCTAAGACGTTTTCAGAGAGGACCTTGTGGACCAAGAACCCAACACCGCCTTGGGATGGTTGGTCTCCCTCTCTGAAGTACATAAGATGGCCGGATTCCAGGGTCACGGTATCCTCCCTCTCTCTTCGGATTTCACATAACCCTAAAATGTGCCATCTTATGTTCTTCAGCTCCTCTTCCAGTTGTGCCATATGTTCATCGAGCCGTAGCGTGTGTCCATTAAACGTTGCCAGTGTTAGTCGGTGTTGGCGGCCTGCCATAACCCGGGGATTCTTAGCACCCTCTGCCCCGCCGTAACCATGGCCGCCGCCTTGGCCAGGAATAGCGGGGCGACCGGGAACTGGAGGCCGTTGTGTGAGCGTGTCTGCCATAAATAAATGGGCAGGCGTGTTGGGTGATCGCCGGAAAGTTTAGATTTAGCCATACACAAACTAAACGAAGACTTAGACAGGATAGTGAAATGGTCAACAAATAATTGCCTCTTACTAAACCCAACTAAAACTAAATTTATGGTTCTAGGCAGCAAACACAAACTGTCATTGTTGCCACATACCATCGACATAACCCTCATGGGTGAGAATGTTGAGAGGGTATACGTGGCCCGCAACTTGGGTTTAAAGATTGATGTCAACTTGCGTTTCGAAGAGCATATCACGGAGTCAGTACGAAACTGCTTTTACAGGTTGAAAACATTATATAAACTCAGACCGTACTTAAGCGAAGAACTTCGTATAAGATTAATAGAATCTCTTGTACTTTCGAAGCTCAATTACGCTGACACCGTATACGGTTCTCGTTTACTATCTAGAACCCAACATCTAATCCAGAGGGTACAAAATGCATGTGCAAGATTTTGTTTTAATATTCCTGCCAGAAGTCATGTAACACCTTTTTTGAACAAAAACTATGCCCTTAAGATGAAATCGCGTCGTAAACTTCACCTTGCTTCTCTACTATTTGGCATAATTAACTTTAAAGAATCCCTATATTTGCACAAGAAGATTAACTGGATGTCTCAAAGGAGGTCATGCTCTCTCAGGTATGTCTCTCAGCCACTATCCATACCGCATCACCGTTCTGTCGGCTTTCGGGGCTCTTTCCGCTACTCCGCTACCAAGTGCTGGAACAATATTCCACCGCCAATCCGGAATGTAAAAACTTTAAGCTTGTTTAAATATAAATTGAAACAGTACTTGGTAGTCGAGCAGCGGAAATACGGTGATATAAATAAAGATATGTCATTCATCTAACATAATTATATTATGACATCTTGTCCACTACTAAAATATTTCCTTCTCTTACCATAAGCCATAGATCACATTTTGCATTTGTATCCAGCATTCGTATGTATGTATCTATTTATTTCTCCTTATATCTATATATATATATATATATATATATATATATATATTCTATGTATATATTTAACTTACTAATATGTATTGTATTTATATTATATTACATTGTATATAATATTTAAATTTAATAAAAATATTTTCGCGCTAGTTCATCACCCGCAGGCTTAGCTGAAAACCAGCGTCTAGGTGTGTAACCCCAGACATATGTGCTGAGTTAAGCCTTTTTGGCACCTCACTTCTCATAAACTTATTTTAAAACCTGTGTTCTTTCTTCTTTTGATGTTTTACATTATTATTATAATTAATTAAATTTGTTACTATGTGAGTTTTTGCCAAATAAACGATTTTCTTTCTTTCTTTCTTTTCTTTCAGGATGTAACTCTCGCACCGGTGACGCTGCTGCCCGTCACCGGCCTGTGGTATTTAGTTACGCCGCTTAGAATGGTTATACCGCCATTGGTCGGTCGCCAGAGCCTCGTCCGCTAGTCGGCAGGATGCACCGCGGGCAGGTGAGGTTGGCTGGCAGCACTAAGGTGGAATTGTGCTCCCTTACATCTCTTACATATCTATATATATATATATATAAACCAATTGCTGTTCGTTAGTCTCGCTAAAACTCGAGAAAGACTGGGCCGATTTAGCTGATTTTGGTTTTGAAATGTTTGTCGTAGTTCAGGGAAGGTTTAAACGGTGAGAAAATTTGGAAAAATTGCAATAACAAAAATTTCATTTTCTCATATGAACTGTTCTACTTACTTTCCTCTCAAACAGTTGACGTTAGTCCCTTCGGTACCGTAGGGTAGACTCTTTTCACTCTCGAATTGAAATTTGATGCACGTGAGGACGCTCCCTGCAGAATGTTATACTTTGCCTAATGACAGTAAATCAACCAATAATATTAATGAAGTCAAACTTAAATATTAGATTTTTCAATGTTTTTTCTTTCGTTTCACAGAACAGAAACATAATTGAAAATAATTTGCTCGATAGTTTATTTTTTTGAAAGTTATGCCTTTTTTTTCATTTTTCTTGTTTGTCTCTCAAACAGATTTAGTTACATATACAAAATAAAAACTAACAAATGTAAAACATGGTTTATAAGAATCTCCCAGAAATATTTTCTTCAAAACCAATTCATATTCTCATAATTAATTAAATTAGTTTTGCAACTTACGTCCTTTACTTCTGTGCAAGAATACGGTCAATAGGTTGATTGCGATATTGTACCATATTCCCGGCGCGTTACGTATAAAAATATACTTGCAAGTGAGCAGCACTCGAAACATATTGAATCTAGAGCCAGTCGGCCGCGAGCCTCTCCGAGGTGAGGATGTGCGCGCCGACTTCGCGTGTATCTGCGATCTTTCGAGATTTTTTAATAATAGTAAATAAGGCCTTACAAGGATAAGATTCAAGACAGACCTTCAAGGTTCGAAAATGTACCTACTAATTTTTTTTGGAGCCAAACAAGCACCTGTCATTTACCTAAATATGTTTACCCATAGTAACTATGAAGTAAGCAAGGCATCGACCTCTGAGGTCACAGATTAGAACATAATTACACGACCGATCGTGTTAATGTTTCGCGCGATTATATGTGGGTATTGTTTTGGTTGTAGGAAACAAACGGCTGGACCGATTTCAATGAATGAGGTATTGAACTACTGAGTTTTATCCTGAGAAATATAATATAATACATATAATGCGAAACCGTAAGGCAGTTTCTTATTTGAATTTAATACAACATAAAGGTTGTTTTATAATTACAACTGGATTATAATTGTTCTCTCACAAACACTTTAGGTATTTAGACGTTTTTAATTTTATTAGTATTTCGTTATTGTAGTATTATCATAAGTAAGATAAAAACTAACAACGAAAATTAGTTTGAACGAGATACCTACAATCAGCAGGTTTTGGGTTATGGCGACCGCAAAGATAACTTTGTTTTTCATACAAATACTATGAAAAACAAAGTTTATTTTTAGGGTTCCTTAGCCAAATGGCAAAAAACGGAACCCTTATAAATTCGCCATGTCTGTCTGTCTGTCCTTCCGTATGTCACAGCCATTTTATTCCAAAACTATTAAGACTACAGAATTGAAACTTGCTAGGTAGATGTATTCTATAAACCGCTTTCCGAATATTGTACAAAAATAAAAAATATAAAAGTTTAAGGGGGGGCATCCCATACCTGGAAATGGAACAAAAAAAATTTTTTTCTTCAAACCTATACGTGTGGATAAGTCTTTAAAAATGACATTGAGGTTCCTAAAATCATTTTTTCTCAAAGTCAATCATTTAAAAGATAGGATCTAGAAAAAATATATTCTGTAGATCTTAATAAAAACTTCTAAAACTTTCAACGAAAATTGGTTTGAACGAGATACAGTCAGCAGTTGTTGAGATATAGCGACCGCAAGTATAACTTTGTTTTTCATACAAACACTATGAAAAACAAAGTTATTTTTGTAGTTGCGAAATATCATAGTTATAGATCTATAGAACTACTGTGTTACGGTACCCTACGAGTACGAGTCCGACTTGCACTTCGTCAGTTTATTTAGTTTCGAAAAATCATGGTTATAGAATACATTACTGTGTTACGGAACCATTACTGTGTCGTATGTGATGTACCGGCGATTTGAGAACCTCCTCCATTTTTTTCCTCCTCGTTTTTATGGTTCCGTAGCCGAATGGCAAGAAACGGAACTCTTATAAATTGGTCATGTCTGTCTGTCCGTATGTCACTTTTTTCATCTTTAAAAATAACATGAAGGTTTCGAAAACCATTTTTTCTCAAAGTCAATCATTTGAAAGATAGGCACGTCTAAAATGGTAAAATGAATGTCCAACCCCTCCCCCCCTCCCCTCCTCTTACTTTTAAAGTATGGGAGTGAAAAATCTAAAAAATACATATGCTGTAGATCTCAATAAAAACTAACAACCAAAATTGAAATTGGTTTGAACAAGATACAGTGAGCAGTTTTGAGATATAGCGACCGCAAAGATAACTTTGTTTCTCATACAAACGCTATAAGAAACAAAGTAAATTTTTTGGTGGCTAAAAATTAGTGTCATAAAATATTCTACTGTTAGGGAACCCTACGAGTGTGAGTCCGACTTGCACTTGGCCTATCTATCTAATACTATAAGAATCTTTGTCCTGACATACTGAGTGACTGACTCACTGACAGACAACGCACAGCCTAAACCACTGGTCGTAGAGACTTGAAATTTGGAGAGTATATTTGTCTTAGTATGTTAGTTTGTACTAAGAAAGGATTTTCAAAAATTCACCCCATAAGGGGATGAAATGGGGGTTCAAAATTGTATGGAGAAACAAGATTAGATAGTATTTTCAATCCGAAACTTCACACAAGTGCTTCAGTAAAAAAATAAGTAAATACGTGTTACAGGTTTTTTTGAAATTCCACCCCTAAGAGGGTGAAATGGGGTAATAAAGTGTGAAAATCAATATTGTTTCGGATCGCGCTGAAATTTGGCATGCAGATAGTTATTACGACGTTAGTTCCCTCTGAGAAAGGATTTTCCAAAATTAACCCTCGAAGGGGATGAAATGGGGGTTCAAAGTTTGTATTGAGAAACAAGATTAGATAGTCTTTTCTATCCGAAACTTCACACAAGTGTTTCAGTAAAAAAATAAGTAAATACGTGTTTCAGGTTTTTTTGAAATGTCACCCCTAAGAGGGTGAAATGGGGTAATAAAGTGTGAAAATCAATATTGTTTCGGATCGCGCTGAAATTTGGCATGCAAGTAGTTATTACGACGTTAGTTCCCTCTGAGAAAGGATTTTCCAAAATTAACCCTCGGAGGGGATGAAACGGAGCTCAAAGTTTGTATGGAGAAACAAGATTAGATAGTCTTTTCTATCCGAAACTTCACACAAGTGCTTCAGTAAAAAAATAAGGAAATACGTGTTTCAAGTTTTTTTGAAATTTCACCCCTCAGAGGGTGAAATGGGATAATAAAGTGTGAAAATCAATATTGTTTCGGATCGCGCTGAAATTTGGCATGCAAGTAGTTATTACGACGTTAGTTCCCTCTGAGAAAGGATTTTCCAAAATTAACCCTCGGAGGGGATGAAACGGAGCTCAAAGTTTGTATGGGGAAAGAAGATTAGATCGTCTTTTCTATCCGAAACTTCACACAAGTGCTTCAGTAAAAAAATAAGTAAATACGTGTTTTAGGTTTTTTTGAAATTCTACCCCTAAGAGGGTGAAATGGGATGGAATGTGATACACACAAAAAAAAACTGGCCAAGTGCAAGTCGGACTAGCACTCGTAGGGTTCCGTAACACAGTAGAGTATTCTATAACTATGATTTTTTGCAACTACAAAAATAACTTTGTTTTTCATAGTGTTTGTATGAAAAACAAAGTTATACTTGCGGTCGCTATATCTCAACAACTACTGACTGTATCTGGTTCAAACCAATTTTCGTTGAAAGTTTTTGTTGAGATCTACAGATATATATAATATATTTTTTCTAGATTTTTCACTCCCTTACTTTAGAAGATAGGGGGGGGGGGGGGGGGGGGAACACATTTTACCACTTTAGACGCGCCTATTTTTTAAATGATTTACTTTGAGATAAACTGGCCAAGTGCAAGTCGGACTCGCACTCGTAGGGTTCCGTAACACAGTTGAGTATTCTATAACTTTTATTTTTCGCAACTACAAAAATAACTTTGTTAGGGTTCCGTAGCCAAATGGCATAAAACGGAACCATTATAGATTCGCCATGTCTGTCTGTCTGCCCCCCTTAAGCTTTTATATTTTTTATTTTTGTACAAAAATCGGAAAGCGGTTTATACCTACCAAGTTTCAATTCTGTAGTCCTAATAGTTTCAGACAGACAGACATGGCGAATCTATAAGGGTTCCGTCTTTTGCCATTCGGCTACGGAACCCTAAAAAAGACGATTTGAGAACCTCCTTTTTTTTGGAAGTCGGTTGCAAATAAATTCGTTCACAAAAGGAATAATACAGACCTCAAATGCCGCGCTGGTCATTTTCAATACTAGGTTTATGGTGTTTATCTTCATATCTCTGCAGAACTAAACATATCTCGATGAAATTTAAATGGGATCATCTGTTATACTCATTCAAATAAAAAAACGATTTTCCAAATCGGTTCAAGCGTCTTCGAGTAATCGGTCAACATACATAAAACAAACAAAAAATCCGACGAATTGAGAACCTTCTCCTTTTTTGTGAAGTTGGGTTCTCAAATAAATACAAGTTTACAAAAACAACGCAAGGAGTGTTGTACGAAAAATAAGACTATACTATTTTTAACCGACTTCACAAAAATGGAGGAGGTTCTCAATTAGTCAGAATATAAATATATATATATATATATATATATATATATATATATATATATATATATATATATATATATATAAAATATATATATATATATATATATCTTTTCTATGTATGTTCGATTTGGAAAATCCTTTTTAAGCCGTAATACGTAATTTTAAACCTTAAATGTACGTATTTATGTATAGTATAGCTCTGTAGGTAGTAAGTAACTTCGGCTGCCGCGCCACGGGCCGCGCGGTCATTACCGTCCCGCTCGGCTCGGCGTGTCCGCTAGCAAACGAGGTCGCAAGTCGAGTGTGGAGCGCGCATGCGCGAAATTACAGCGCGTTCCCCCGCGCCTGTATCGTTACCAGGGGTGCCGCGGCGTGTGTAGGCGGAGCAAGCGTGGGAAAAAAAATCTCAAGCGGGCTCTTAAGGGGTTTGAATCGACAACCTATTATATGTGGATTACTCGGATTACCGCGTAGGTATTTAAATTTTAATATTTTGAATTTTGATGGTTGTCCGATGGTTGTCATTGTTGGTTCGTTAAGAATTTTTTGTCATTGTATTGACATATTTTGATGGTTGTCATTATTGCGCTTCCGTATTCGCTATTTGTGTATAAAAACCGATAAAATAAAATAATAAAGGGGGTCCCTACATGAAACGTGTTTTTGAGACTTTTTATGCTCGATCTTACAAAACTTAATAGATAGAGACTGGAAATTTACTCATGGTGTGTATTACAATGGCTGCTATAAGATTAAATAATAAAATCTTAATTTAATTAAAAATAAAGGGGTCCCCATACAAGACACGCGTTTTTTAGGCAAATTTTGGCAAATCGGAACCCTGCGTGTGCGGGTTTGACTCGCACTTGGACAGTTTATTTATATTCACGGTACGAAGTTCGCCGGGTCAGCTAGTTTGCAATAAATGTATAGTTATTTAATGAATTATGAGCGCGTGCAAAACGCATGTATGGCTACTCGGCTTATCACTTCTAGTCGTGGCTAAATTTATTATTAATAATGTCCTATAATGTAACGCGATTATCAGTGTAAGCCATTTGTGTAACGCTTCGATAACAATTTAATTGAAGGAGTCTGTTATCCAGCTATGGAAAGTCAATGTAGGTAACTGATGACGTATTACAATAATTTAAGTTCGTTTAAAAAAACTAAAAGAGCCGACTTCAAACGTCGCGCTAGTCAAAGTAGCCAGCAGTAAGTAGCATGTCATCGAGGTATATAAATGCATCGTAATACAAATGTTGCAAATCTAATAAAAAGCGCTCGACCGATTTCGTTAAAATTTAAATGGGACCACCTGGGAATGGGTATCTTCGAGTAATCGGTGAACAACATTAAAAAAAAATATTACGACGAATCGAGAACCTCCTCCTTTTTTGTGAAGTCGGTTAAAAATAATTAGCATTTCACAAAAGTCGTCTGCTGTAAAACCTTTAAAAGAGACGCTTCAAATGCCTATCTCAGTAATTATTCATGTAAATGCGAAAACTTCTCGACGAATCCACAAAACGAACCGATTATAACGCACCAACGGTCGTCAAAGTTGGAATATCCCTACTAAAGGTGTATTTAATAATGCATTAAATACTTCCTTAGCTTTAGAGAAGCGTAAAAAAGTAGTAGGTAATACCTCTGAATTGGTCATTGTCAGCCATGGCATGGTCATTGTTACACCATCGCAGCCCCTTGGCTTAAACGGTAATCCTACATGACATACCATGTGATCTGGGTGGTGCTAAATAGGATCCTCCGTGATAGGATCATTGGTCGTTGGCTTCAGTCGTTGTTCGGTCACAGAATAATTGTTTTTTACCGACTACACATAAAAGGAGGAGGTTCTCAATTCGTCGTAACCTTTTTTTTATGTATGTTCACCGATTACTCAAATATACATGAACCGATTTGAAAAATTCTTTCTTTGTTTCAAAGGGCACCCTTCCCAGGTGGTCCCATTTAAATTTTAACGAAATCGGCCGAGCCGACTTTAATATATCAACATTTGTATTACGATCTTCGAGCATTTACCAATGGAGATGTTAACGCAATGCGTACCCCTCTGCTGGCCATATAGCCATTTTTAGCCATAATATGAGCGTGCGTAACTACGCTGTATTTTTAATACTGTGTGCTTGTTTCAAGCTAGTGTGCGGGATCGTTAAAGTAAGTGATTTGTGTGTGTGTGTGCAATGCGTGTTTACCTGGTCCCCCGTAAGTATCGGCAGAAAAAAATGTTTGCGGATTACAACTTTAACATCTCTATTGGTAAATGCTCGAAGATTACGATGCACTTACTTATCTCGACGACATAGTACTTACTTCTGGCACAGATTATAAATAATAGTTACGGCGTCTACAGTACCCTTAGTACGAGTTTTCATACCAAACTCGATATCGTATATAGAACAAATTTTGTATGAAAAACGGTACAGCGCCTCTAATGTTTACTTACTGCACTTCACTAAATTTAGACCAATCAGGGAGCCAGAATTAGTCGGAAACTATGTGAGATTTATCAAAAGCGTTTACGATGAAAACTCGTACTAAAGACACTGACTACTTTGACTAGCGCCACAGAATAATGAATAGTTGCTAGCGCGACGTTTGAAGTCGGTTCTTTTAGTTTTTTAAACGATCTTAAATTTTTTTTTTTTAAAAGCTTACTAGCAATGTGGGTTGCACATTACTAGTATTCTTATAAACCCCTCCAATTAAGCTACTTATGCTTGTGTCTGGAGTGGGTTCACGTCAATAGTGCAATGGGTCCCCAACCATCGAACTCACGACGCTATGGTTCGGCATCAAATATAGATATGCCGTCAATTAATCGATACGAGTTCAGGCATATATAGCTGTGGGCATGATGATAGTTGTCACTTAATTTAAAATATGGGTTAGGAACTTGACATAGTTGCGCTATGTGGATAAGATAAATGTCAGTTGGCCAGCGCCTCGTCTCACTGTTCATTTAAACTTCTAAACAATGACGTTCTCATTTTTATAGTACTTTAACTTATCATCATTATCAGCCAGTATCAGTCCACTGTTGGACATAAGCCTCTCCCAAGTCATGCCACTAAACCCGATCTTTGTTTCCAGTCACTGCCCACCGCTTCGCGAATGTCGTCGCTCCACCTACTTTAACTGATGTGTGCTAATAAATGTAACGTAATATTTTAATTCGAAAAAAGATGTAATTCTCTTCTTAAAGTTTTGCAAATGGTGTACTACAAATCGAAGGCGCAACCATCACTCATGAATTAATTAATATTAAAAATTCAAAATTTAAAATAACACTTCCAAATTTGAATGATAAGAATAGATTTATGCTGGTGTCCTTACAAGCTAATTTTGACCCACTTCCTCATTGAGCTAAAATCGGATAGAATAATCTAATAATATCGAAATAAATCGCACAACAATATTATGTTAAGGTAGGTCCACACCGCGGCGTCCTGCGATCTGCGGGCGCGATCTCAGTACATTTCAATTGTTTTCTGATCGCGTTTGGTGTGAACCAGTCGATACAAATTGTACAAATACTACTGCGCTATCTGATCACTGCCTAGACCGCGCACGCAGGACGCTGCTGTGTGTCCGTACCTTTATTGTATCACCAAGCTAATCTGATAGATTTGTCGTATTTGGTTTAAAACTTTATTTAAATTGCTTTGTGCCAATTTAAATTATCCGGTAACATTTGTGAAGTATTTTTCAATTATTTGCTGGCATTCGATTTAGCTGAAATTTTGAATACCTACATATTAATGATACCTTTGGCCTGACTTATGTTTGACGATGATATGACAGTTGAATATTTGCTAGTACATGTATATATTGTTATCGTATCATTAGTATTTTTTACTTTTCGTCATACATGAAGATTTCTTAACATAAGATCGTTTAAAAAACTAAAAGAACCGACTTCAAATGACGCGCTATTGATTTTCTGTACCAAGTTTGAGGTGTTTATCTCCATATCTCTGGAGATACTTATCTATACTTATAACACGGTCGAATTGAGAAACCTCCTCCTATTTTTGAAGTCGGTTAAAAAGTTTCTAGTTAAAAAAAGTTATTTGTAATTTAATTTATTATTATCTTTTTAATGGATGTATCTTTCTAATCGTTAAAACACATCACATGAGTATTACGATGGTCAAAACTTGATCAAATATGTGGTGAATGTGTTATAGGGAACTTTAGTTCCAATAAGACCATAAATCAGTATTTTACTGAACGTACTACGACCACCATATCTTGTTAAATGTATCTCCATCCATAGGTTGTCTGGAAGAGACCGCTTGAAGCGATAAGATCGCCTATTGTTGCACTATTATTTTAAATATTATAAAATAATATTATATATTATTTCTTATATTTTTTTATTTTATTTTAAAGATTACTCGCAATGTGGGTTGCACATTACTAGTATTCTTGTTAACCCTCCAACTAAGCTAAATATGCTTGTGTCTGGAGTGGGTTCACGTCAATAGTGCAATGGGTGGGGTGGGGATCGAACTCACGACCTCTCGATCGCCAGTCCGACACCCTATCCATTGGGCTATTGCCGCCTAATAAATAATGTTTGATTCTGTAATTTAAGGTGTTAAATAATAAAGTGTTTCTATGTATCTACCTACCGACTCGTATTCGAAAACGTAATGCAGCTTGGAAAGTCAGCAATTACACTCTTGTTAATTGATGACCGAACGACGGCGTCTCACTCAATATGCATGATGTGATGGCGATAGGGACGTCTCCCAATAAAATATTAACTACAAAAAAAAAATTAAGATATAAAAAACTACTTCTATACCGCGCAAGTCAGTTTTAGTAACAAGTTTGAAAGGTTTTTCGTCATATCTCTATACTACTCATATCATAATAAAATTTACATGGGATCATCTTGAGAACCCTACCTATAAAAAAAATAAAAACTAATATTTCAAAAACCAATTTCTAATAAAGCAATTTTTTGATATTTGTTTTTTTTTGTAGAGTCGAAGACAATACACATTCTGCTACCACTATAAAAAATCATCTCGGAATTGGATAGTGCTCTTGCTTCACGATAAATTATCGTGGCAACCCTAGCTTGCATCACGGCAACCACAGCAAGGAGAGCGCGGCGTCAATCCCGAGACGACCAATTAGTACGAATTTATTCAGATCATTTGGTCCCAGACAGCTTTTGTAGGTAAGGTACCTACGTGGAATACTGCACCTAATTAATTGTATGTGAGTTTGGTAGTGTCAAAGAGAATATATTAATTACTATCAAGGTAATATCATAATTTAAAATTATGAAAGTAAATATAATGATAATGTATAGACTTAAGGTACTACCATACCGCGGCGTCCTGCGTCCGCGTTCGCAATCTGATTTTCAATCGTTTTCTGATCGCCGTAGATCGAGTTTGGTGTAAGCCAGTCGGTGCAAATAATACTGCGCTATCTGATCGCCGCCTAGATCGCGCACGCAGGACGCCGCAGTGTGGTCGTATCTTTATGATTCTAATATCAATACTATATAAGATTTAATTTGTAAGTTATGACTTTAAATTATGATTCTTGATATCCAGATTTTTGCACGGCACTGCGCCTCTTGCCTCGAGACAAAATATTAAGTTTCACATGCCTCGTGATTTCACTGGATAATTATGTTTCCATTCAAACTGAAAAAACATTTCTGTTTCGAGACTTAATTAATTGGCGAAGTGCCACTCCAGGCGGCATAGCAGAATTCCTACCACTACAAGCCGACCTTCACTTTCTTAGAAGTCAGTTAAAATAGTTTTCTCTTTTTGACCGACTTCACAAAAAAGGAGGAGGTTCTCAATTCGTCTGTATGTTTTTATTTTTTTTATTTTGTGTGTATGTGACGCTATTTCTCCGTCAATAGTGAACGGATCCAAATGATTCTTTTTTTAATAGGTAGGATACGTTTCCGAGGTGGTCCCATTTTAATTTTATCGAGATCTGATAAGTATCTCCAGAGATATGGACATAAATCTCTCAAACATAGGAGAATGTACTGGTTTTAGTAGAAGAGTCCCAAGAAGATTATACACAATGGAGGTTGCTATTGGATATACTTTTGAAGACTAAAAAATATGACCTTGAATAATGTTTTTACATCTTTCTTCTCGTTGATTTTGGTTTTTGACAGATATTCTTACGGTAACTGTGAGTGAGATAGAAATAAAGGTGGGGATAATAAATATATATATTTTTTTAATATCTTATAGGTTAGCGTTTGACCACTATCTCACCTGTTGCTAAGTGATGATGCGGTCGAAGATAGAGAAGTGGACTAGAATGGGAACTGGCTCTCAAGGATAGCTGCCTGAACACATAAGATGTTTGGCGACAGATTTTCTAACTTGAGAGTGGTAGCTGGCCAGGCGGACACTAGATATGTCCTACCACCATGCGGGGGTTGTTGGTTTCTTAACGATGTTTTCCTTCACCGGAGGGCCACTGTGAGAAGCGCACATATATTTTTTGATCGAAAAATTCATTGGTGCACGGCGGTTTGAACTCGGTACCACGGCATCAAAGCCGACTGTTCTCCCAATTACGCCACCGGGCCCTCAATAAATAATTATATATTAATAATTATAATAAAAAATTATATCTAAATATAAATAATTTGTCTTCACAGGAATGTTCTACCTGGCAAAGTCTTGTTAGGGTGCAAACTTTTTTAAACATACCTAAGATTTTTTGACATGACATGACGTTTGCCGATGATGGCGGCCATTTCAGTCCCGCGACACTGCATACATTATTAAATAACTCAGAATTATGAACGTACTTTGTACCAACCAACACTGCAAAAAAAATGTATAAGCATAATACCACAGATTATATAATAGTTACTACGTAAATAATACTTTCCGTTGTTAGGTTGGCTACACAGTGCTCTCATAATTCGGGTTTCAACAATATAGGGAAGTGCCTCTTATAACGTAGTAGAGTGATTCAGTACTCTGTTGGCCATATGGCGGCAAGTAATGTTAATAATCGCAAATAATACTTTTTTATATTCATTTTGGAATACAACTAGTCCGTGTTATAAAAGTATTTGGAATTATTTAATAAAATAGACAATTAATCATCGTGTGTGTCAGATGCTTTAATTGCACAGGGCCATTTTGGACATTGTCCTTTGATACCTTGATGACATAATTATTACTAGTGAATATTATCACTTTAGCAAGGCATTTAAAGTCAATTTTTTTAGGGTTCCGAACCCAAAGGGTACCTAATAAATGTAAATGGTAAAGGTAAATGAATACTTTCTGAGACTTTGTTGTCCGTTCGTCCGTCCGTCCGTCCGTCCGTCCGTGTGTCTATACATATGTGCGCACTTTACAGATCTGTATCTTCTTATCCGTTATAGGTACATACTTGAAATTTTCAAAAAGTATATATCCGTCAGTGTATAACGGCCCAGACACCAAATGTAATAGATGCATGTAATTTAATTAAAGCTTGTTATTATGCACTAAAAAGGGTAAAATAAGTTATTTTTCAAAAAAAATAAAACCGACTTTATAATCACAAACAGGCACTCAAAAGCGAAAAATAAATTACTTAAAATTATTATAAGCGCTACCCACTTATCTATTTGAAGTCGGTGCCAGCCAAGTCTATTGGATAGTAGATAGATACTATGTATGTAGTAGTAGTAAGTAGGTACATGTAGGTTAGTAAGTAGGTAGATACATGTAGGTATTATCTATCTACTACCTATTAGACTTGGCTGGCACCGACTTCAAATAGATAAGTGGGTAGCGCTTATAATAATTTTAAGTAATTTATTTTTCGCTTTTGAGTGCCTGTTTGTGATTATGAAGTCGGTTTTATTTTTTTTGAAAAATAACTTATTTGGAAGTCTATTAAAATACATTTAAGTTTCATAATGAACGTCACGTGCATTATCAATTTGATTATATACTTCGCAACATGATTAGCGTTCTGGTAATCCTTATAAATTGAAGGACTAATCTGTTAATACAGATAATTACGCGTTCGTCTTATCGCCCAACGTTTTTAGGGTTCCGTAGCCGAATGGCAAAAAACGGAACCCTTATAGATTCGCCATGTCTGTCTGTCTGTCTATCTGTCTATCTGTCTGTCTGTCTGTCTGTCTGTCCGTCCGTATGTCACAGCCATTTTATTCCGAAACTGTTAGAACTACAGAATTGAAACTTGATAGGTAGATGTATTCTGTGAACCGCTTTCCGATTTTTATACAAAAGTAAAAAAAATAAAAGTTTAAGGGGGGCATCCCATACATGAAACTGAAACAAAAAATATTTTTTTTCTTCAAACCTATACGTGTGGGGTGTCTATGGATAGCTCTTCAAAAATGACATTGAGTTTTCTAAAATTATTTTTTCTCAAAGTCAATCATTTGAAAGATAGGCGCGTCCAAAGTGGTAAAATGTGTGTCCCCCCCCTCTAACTTTTAAAGTATGGGAGTGAAAAATCTAAAAAAATATATGCTGTAGATCTCAATAAAAACTAACAACGAAAATTGGTTTGAACGAGATACAGCCAGCAGTTTTTGAGATATGGCGACCGCAAAGATAACTTTGTTTTTCATACAAACACTATGAAAAACAAAGTTTATTATGTAGTTGCCAAAAATCATAGTTATGGAATACTTAACTGTGTTACGGAACCCTACGAGTGCGAGTCCGACTTGCACTTGGCCAGTTTATTAATTGTCTTCAGTTGTTCGCAAGTATTTTAATATAAGTATCTAAAAAGTCTAAATTATATATAAGATTTTTTTTATTTTAATATTTTTAACCTATGTACAATGCTATCGGAAATAATAATGTGTCTTTAATCGTCCCTCGGTTTTGGGTACTTAAGGTACGGAAGGGCATCCCCTTCAGGGGTGAATTTTGGCATGCCAAATTTCAGCGCTTCATCAAGCGGGGGTTCAATGTTTGAATAGTAATTTTATTCGATATTTCATACAAGTACTTCTATATATAAATAAGTATATACGAGTTTCAGACTTATTCAAAATGCCACCCTAAGAGGGTGAACTGGGGTAACAAAGTCTTAAAATCAATATTGTTTCGGATTGCGCTGAAATTTAGAATGCACGTAGTTATTATGACGTAGGTATCCACTCAGAAAGGATTTTCTAAAAATTCCCCCCGGATACGGAACGGGCATTCAAAGTTTGTATGGCGAAACAAGATGAGATAGTCTGTTTTATTCGAAACTTTACACATAAGTATTTCTGTTCGTAAATTAGTAAGTACGTGTTGTAGGATTTTTCAAAATGAGGTTGGTAACAAAGCATTAAAATTTGGGTTTTTCGGGTTTTATAAATATGAATCTCGATTTGCCTTAGTCACGCGATAACGTGAAAACGGGTGAACCGATTTGGCTAATTCATATTTGATGTCGGTAATTATAGAATCGTTTTTACTAAAGAAAATATTTAAGTTAATAAAAGGAGTTGTTAACGCGGGCGTAGCCGCGGGGCACTTCAAGTCTAATACTATAAGAATCTTTGTCCTGACATACTGACTGACTGACTTATTGACTGACTGACTGACTGACTGACTGACAGACAACGCACAGCCTAAACCGCTGGTTGTAGAGTTTTGAAATTGGGAGGGTATATTTGTCTTAGTACGTAGGGGTGTACAAAGAAAGGATTTTCCTAAATTCACCCCTTAAGGGGATGAAATGGGGGTTCAAAGTTTGTATGGAGAAACAAGATTAGATAGTCTTTTCTATCCAAAACTTCACACAAGTGCTTCAGTAACAAAATAAGTAAATACGTGTTCCTGGTTTTTTTGAAAATTCACCCCTAAGAGGGTGGAATGGGGTAACAAAGTGTGAAAATCAATATTGTTTCAGATTGCGCTTAAATTTGGCATGCAGATAGCTATTACAACGTTAGTTACCTCTAAAAAAGTATATTTTCAAAATTCACCCCTGAAGGGAATGAAACGGGGGTTCAAAGTTTGTATGGAGAGACAAGATTAGATAGTATTTTCTATTCGAAACTTCATAAAAGTGCTCGAGTAAAAAAATAAGTTAATATGAATTTCAGTTGTTTTTTAATTACACCCCTAAGAGGGTGAAATGGGATAACAAAAGTGCGAAAATCAATATTATTTCGGATCGCGCTGAAATTTGGCATGCAGATAGTTATTACGACGTTAGTTCCCTCTGAGAAAGGATTTTTCAAAATTTACCCCTGAAGGGGATGAAACGGGGGTTCAAAGTTTGTATGGAGAAACAAGATTAGATAGTCCTTTATATTTGAATTTCAACGCAAGTACTTAAGTAAGTAAATACGTGTTTCAGGCTCTTTCGAAATTGCACCCCTAAAAGGGTGAAGTGGGGTAACAAAGTCTGAAATCAATATTGTTTCGGATTGCCGTGAAATTTGGCATGCAGATAGTTATTTTGACTTAGGTATCCGCTAAGAAAAACATTTTCAAAATTCACTCTTCAAGGGGATGAAGCGGGGGTTCAAAGTTTGGATAGTCATTTTATTCAACATTTCACACAAGTAGTTGTGTAAATAAATAAGTAAATACCAGTTTCAGATTTTTTCAAAATGCTACCTAAAAGGATAAACTAGGGTAACGAAGTCTAAAAATCAATATTGTTTCGGATTGCGCTGAAAATTAGAATGCAGATAGATATTATGACGTAGGTATCCGCTCAGAAAGCATTTTTTTAAAATTCCTCCCGGATACGGAATGGGGATTCAAAGTTTGTATGGCGAAGTAAGATGAGATAAAGTACGTGTTGTAGGATTTTTTGAAATGGGGTAGGTAACAAAGTCTGAAAATTTCGGTTTTCGGTTTTTATAAATATGATTTCCGAATTGCCTTAGTCACGCAATAACATGAAAACGGGTGAACCGATTTGGCTTATCTTATTTGATGTATTTAATGATAGAATCGTTTTTACAAAAGAAATTAAGTAAACAAAAGAAGTTTTTAACGCGGGCGAAGCCGCGGGGCACTTTTAGTTATTATTTTAAACGTATTGTGAGTATTTGTTCATTTTCAATGTCGTATTGTACTCTCGTTTTAAGTTGAAAGTCGATTAGACGTGTTTCGACCAGTTTCGGAGCTGTCAGCGTTCCCTTTTCAAACGCGAGTACGTGTGCTCTTGGTGAGTGCCATACTTGTACTGACCTCGGAGATTCTTCTATTATTGTTTTGTTATTTGTAAATGTTACATTAAATCGATAGCATCAGTTCTACATGTACTAAAAGAAGTAAAACACTGCAGTGCAACTTGAATAGAAAGGAAATATTTTGTTAAACTGCACAAATAGTTCGGCAACCATACGAACACAGAACACGGGCAAAATAAACTTTGGAACGAAGAACTAAAAGTTTAACTGAATAGACGATTTTACACATACATAGTGGGTTAAGACATTTTGAAACTCGAAACTGTTTTCTTTAAGACACTGTGTGCAATAGAGGACCAATTAAATGGCACAATATAGCATGAAAATGTTTATTATATGTTTATGTTTAATGCAAGCAAAGACGCAAGCAAAAGCTAACAGTATTACTATATTTGAAAATGTGCTGATCGAGCCTTTTTATATGATACCTATTATGGCTAATTTAACAACAAAACGTTTCTTAGTATATGACTTTCTGTCCTCTTGAGGGCGCCATATTCAGTTTAATGTGGTATCAGATAGCTTAAACTCGTAACTCAAGAAAATTAAGACGCTTTCAACAATTCCTCATTTGTCAAACTATGTTAAGGAACTAAGAACTAAAGAGGGAACAGACGAACATACATACCGGTCAATATCAAACTCTCCTATATTCGGGTAGTAAAATTGCAGATGGAATGGCTCAAATGGCTTCGAGAAAATAATGGAACGGCTTCTGTGTACCCTGATTATAGGTTTGTGTAAATATACCTACAATGTATTTTTTGCGTATTTGGCGTATATAGCAAAAACGAACATGCATTACCGCACGTCTGTCGGTTTTTAAGGCACATAAAAGAAGACAAACAATATTTAGAAATATTGTCAATAAGCAATCACGAAAAACAAGTAACAATGTATGGAGGGGCGATAACTCTTATTAATTTGCGGTTTACCATATCGCCGGGATAAACAATTGAACATCAAACGATTGGCAGTTTTGAAACCCAGAGACAATTTGGCAAAATAATTTGTCTTATTTTTTTTTTAGGTAAATTATTCATTGTTTTAATACTTATTATCCTATTCCTGACAAAAACAATTCCAAAAATAGAAAAATCACAACAATTGGTTCAGACGTTCTTGAGCTATTAGTGAAGTTCGTAACTAACATGACTTTCTTTTATATATATAGATGTTATTTACAAATACTTTTTAAAGCGTGCTAAACCACATGATACCTACCGCTACCTAGTATAACAAAAAAAGTATATGAATAAATTCAAGCACGGTCCTGTATTCAGCATTTTAATCGAAATTCTATATATATTTCATAGTGTTACATCGCGTCGTCGAGTCGCGATGTTTCGCCAAGCTTCTCGAACAAAAATACCGTGGGAAAGAATAGACTAATTAGGGACTATAAACACCCGACCCGACCGTCATAAATGTAACCTTCCGGGAATTCAGACCCTAGTCAATGTACCTAGTTTTGTAGTTAAGATTGAACCTTATTCATAAGTAGTTAGAGATCAAATTAGCATGTATGGTAAAGTTGTTTACGTCAGATGCTCAAAGGAAAGCCGCCCCTTTTGTTTGTGATTGTTATTGCTTTGTTTTGAACGTCTTTTGTCTATTTCGATATTGTTTCGAGTCAATACTGGAAAGTTCTGTAGAAATATTCTCGTCCTATATAAGACGTTGGAACCGCGGCTTGAGTCAGTCTTTTCTCTGGAAGCGACAGTGTAACTATCTAAGCGCGGATAGCGACCAAGTGATCGTTAAGTGTTATCAGTGAACTAGTGTTGTGAACTGTGAACAGTGAAATCAGTGATTGTGATTACCAACGACCTCAGTGTGTGTTAACGGACTTTTGATAATTGTGCAAGACGATTTGGACAACTACTGTGGAACATTGTGCTAACCTAGTGATCAGTGGAAATAAACGTTCATCTCATCGGATTGGCATTTTAATACCACCCCGCACGTAACAATTGGTGTCAGAAGCGGAATGCCAATCACTCCGAGGGAAGATACGCGTACTCCACGCACCAGGCGACAGGCGGAGATGGATGCAACCCGGCAGAAGGAGCTTGAAGCATCGGGAGGAGGAACATCCACATTGGAAGAGCCAGCAGCAACACCAATGGCAGCGCCACCTACACCACCGCCGGCGAGTCGAACTACGGATGGAGGCCTGGAGGCCATGCTAGCCGCTCTCCTAGCTGGACAAGAAGCTGCACGCCAGGAACAAAAGGCTGCACTACAAGCTGTACGTGAGGAACAAAAGGCTGTACTACATGAAGCTAGCCGTAAGCTAGAAGAGACAATTGAACGTCAGTTGCAGAGCGGGCTTGCCAGCATGGGAGAAAAGATCAAAAAGGTGGAAACCAGTGTCAAGGAAGTCGTCATGAAAACCGACTGTTTGGAAGTGCGGCTTGAAGTGCACGAGAAAACCATGCATGACCTATCTAATAAGGTACAGAAACTGGAGTTACGAGGAGTTGGACAGATAAGCCAGGTTCCCGCTACGACCTCGCCCTTCAAACTGGATCTACCACACTTCGACGGAACATCTTCGTGGGCAGCCTACAAATTCCAGTTTACGACGCTGTCCAAAAGCTGTGGCTGGACTGACGAGCACGCAAATACAGCGCTCACATTAGCGCTGAAAGGAGACGCTCAGCTTATCCTGGAACGCATACCTGAAGAGGAAAGGACTTTGAAGACCCTGCTGGAAGCCCTCGAAACGCGCTATGGTGACAAGCATATGGAGCATGCGTACAGGGCCCAACTACGTGAACGCACCCAGAAGCCCACAGAGACATTGCAACAGTGGGCAGATGAAATCGAGAAGTTGGTCCGACGAGCCTACGTGTCAACACCATCAGTCATCGAGGTTACATCACTGCAGCACTTTGTGGATGGAATCAGGGATGGCGAAGTACGCGCTGCTGTACGACTGGGACATCATCAGACACTCAAGAACGCCCTGGTTCATGCTTTGGAAGTGGAAACTGTGCGACGAGACACCAAACCGTATAGGGTTCAAGAACTGGTTACTGAACCCAGGAAGCCCCGTTATGGACCGACATGTTACGGGTGTGGAGAAAAGGGGCATATTCGGATTGATTGCCCGAAGACGAAGAAACAGGACCCAAGTGGCAGAAGAAACGTCGTCATAGCTGCGGGACGGGCGCCGTCTGATCGAGAGAGAGCCCCCGCCATCACTGTGACACAAGTGTGCAACGGGAACAGCTTAATCGTCGAGGGCACCCTGAACAACAAGACCTGCAAGTTCACAGTGGACACAGGAGCATCGCGCACAATTGTGAAGCCTGAATTCCTGCAACGATTTATATCACGGAAACATCGATCTGCAGCATGCTCACTACGGACAGCAACCGGCCAGTCAGTTCCTGTCCTTGGCGATACAGATGTGGAGATAGTCATCGGTGAGCACTCATACATTCATCCTGTGCTTATTGCCAACATAACTGATGATTGCATTCTGGGATTGGACTTTTTGGAGAAGCAGCATTGCATATTGGATGTGGCCCGTGGTGTTCTCCGGTTTCCCGAGCAAGAAGTGTTCTTCGAAGGAACGGCACCGTGTAAGCTTTACTGTCTCAAGGACGTCGTGTTGGCTCCAAAATCGCAAAATATTGTTCGAGTGAAATTTCCAAATACAGTCAAGAGTGGACTATGTGTAGTTGCCGAAGATGAGGGCACACATCCGACCTGGATTACTGCAAGAACATTGCTCATGACAAACAGAACGGCCAGTGTGCGGATTCTCAACCTTGGCAATGAAGAAGTTCATCTGAAGAAAAACAGCATAATTGGAAAATGTCCAGAAGTGAAGTACCTGCGACGAACGGATATTACTTCTACGGAACCAAGCTCGGAAGACCAAATTTCACAGCTGCTGGAATCATCCAAAGACAACTTAACGTTCGCTCAGCTGTCACAAGCAAAACGTCTGTTGATGCGGTTTAAAGACGTCTTCGCCGCTGGAAACAACTGTGGACGTACCGGACTTGTTAAACACAAAATTGACACTGGCGACGCAAGACCTATACGACAGAGGCCACGAAGGATTCCATGGGCGAAAGAAGCTGAAGTTGCAGACATGATACGAGACATGGCCAAAGAAAAAGTCATCGAACCATCTACAAGTCCTTGGTCATCGCCAGTGGTTCTGGTGAAAAAGAAAGATGGCTCCACCAGATTCTGCGTAGATTACAGAATGCTTAATGAAGTCACAAAGAAGGACAGCTACCCCTTGCCTCGAATAGACGATACACTGGACATGCTCAGTGGAATGAAGTGGTTTTCAACGGTTGACCTGAAAAGTGGCTACTGGCAGGTAGAAATCAGTCCAGAAGACAAAGAGAAGACAGCATTCAGTACGGGCATTGGAAATGGACTCTGGCAATTTAACGTCATGCCATTTGGACTGTGTAATGCTCCAGAAACGTTCGAACGTCTTATGGACAGAGTAATGGTTGGATTACTGGGAGACGTATGCTTGGTGTACCTGGTTGACGTCATCATTTTGGGCCGTGATTTTACTGAACATCTGCAGAATCTGGAGAAGGTTTTGAACCGTCTACGTGAAGCAAACCTGAAGCTGAGTGCCAAAAAGTGTGACTTCTTTAAATCCAAAGTCAGCTACCTTGGACACATCATTTCGGAAAACGGGGTACAAACTCATCCTGACAAAATCAAGGCTGTTCAAACTTGGCCTACCCCGAAGAATAAAACTGATGTAAGGTCGTTTTTGGGACTATGCGCTTACTATCGGCGGTTTGTCAAGAACTTTTCTGGAATTGCCAAACCCTTACATCGACTGACGGAAGAAAAGCGCACATTTGTATGGGACTTGGAGTGTGAATCCGCCTTCAACGATCTAAAGCAGCGACTGTCTGAAACGCCGATCTTGGGATACCCTACCAGAGATGGAAGATTTATTGTGGACACTGACGCCAGCAACACGGGAATTGGAGGAGTTCTCTCACAAATCCAAGGAGACAAAGAAGTGGTCATAGCATACTTCAGTAAATCATTATTCAAACCAGAACGAAACTACTGTGTCACCCGCCGCGAGTTGCTAGCCGTGGTAAAGACTCTTCAGCACTTCAACAAGTACCTCATCGGAAGGGAGTTTACGCTCAGAACTGACCACGCTGCTCTAAAATGGCTTCTACAGTTTAAGAGCCCGGAAGGTCAAGTGGCACGATGGATCGAGCAACTTCAAGAGTTCAACTTCGTGACAGAACATCGCAGTGGAAAGGGCCATAGCAACGCCGATGCCCTGTCAAGAAGACCTTGTGCAGATGACTGTAAACACTGCGAAAAGCACGAGTCTAGAGAAGAAGTCAGAGTCATCAGGATGGACAGAACAGATGACGAATGGAACGGCGAAAATATGAGACAAGCACAATTGGAGGACAGAGATTTACGACCTGTACTGGATTGGATAAAGTCTGGAAACAAGCCCCAGTGGAGCGACGTGTCAGCTTGCAGCCCAATCACAAAAAGTTACTGGGCTCAGTGGGACAGCCTGACTCTGGAACAAGGAATCTTGTACCGAAAATGGGAAAACAGCAATGGAAAAAAACTACGATGCAGGTCGTTGTTCCCCGGAGTAAAGTGGCATCTCTACTACGACACATTCATGATGGAGTTTCTGGTGGACATCTAGGAGTCAAGAAAACTCTTGTGAAGGTTCGTCAACGATTCTACTGGGTACACAGCCGCGAGGATGTAGAAGATTGGTGCAGGAAGTGCACCGCTTGCGCGTCAGTAAAAGGACCGAAGACAAGAAGTAAAGGACAACTAAAATTGTACAATGTTGGGGCACCGTGGGAGCGCATTGCCGTGGATGTTGCCGGGCCATTTCCCGAGACTGAAGAAGGCAACAAGTACATCATCGTAGTGCAAGATTACTTCAGCAAATGGCCCGAAGTTTTCGCGACACCAAACCAGGAAGCAAAGACAGTTGCAAAGAAGTTGGTACAAGAAGCGATCTGTCGATTTGGTGTACCGATGGAACTGCATTCCGATCAAGGAAGAAACTTCGAGTCTGCCCTATTTCAGGAAATGTGCACCCTCCTCGGGATCCAAAAGACGCGGACAACGGCAGCTCATCCACAGTCAGACGGAATGGTTGAGAGGTTTAACCAGACGTTGGAGAATCACCTGGCTAAAGTCGTGGACGCACATCAACGTGACTGGGATCAGTACATACCTCTGTTCTTGTTGTCATACCGTTCCGCTACCCATGACAGCACTGGTATGACTCCTGCAAATGTGAATTTTGGACACGAACTAAGACTTCCTATCGACGCCATCACTGGTTCCCCGCCAGATGCTCCGAAGCCTGTAACCGACTATGTCAGTGATCTTCGTAGTCAGCTGGACGAAGTGCACAGGATAGTTCGAGAGAATAGTTTAAAAACTGGTGAAAAAATGAAGACCCGGTACGATCGTAGAGCGAATACGATGGGTTTCGAAGAAGGAACTCTCGTCTGGTTGCACAACCCACTACGAAGGAAAGGAAAAAGTCCGAAGCTGCAGGCTCATTGGGAAGGACCATACCAGATTATCACGAAGATAAACGACGTTACCTACCGCATTAAACGAGGCCAGAGAGGAAAGCCGAGGGTAGTACACATCGATCGACTTACACGATACCATGGAACAAATGATGATCGGGACGATCATAACTAAGAAGGGGATAATGTTACATCGCGTCGTCGAGTCGCGATGTTTCGCCAAGCTTCTCGAACAAAAATACCGTGGGAAAGAATAGACTAATTAGGGGCTATAAACACCCGACCCGACCGTCATAAATGTAACCTTCCGGGAATTCAGACCCTAGTCAATGTACCTAGTTTTGTAGTTAAGATTGAACCTTATTCATAAGTAGTTAGAGATCAAATTAGCATGTATGGTAAAGTTGTTTACGTCAGATGCTCAAAGGAAAGCCGCCCCTTTTGTTTGTGATTGTTATTGCTTTGTTTTGAACGTCTTTTGTCTATTTCGATATTGTTTCGAGTCAATACTGGAAAGTTCTGTAGAAATATTCTCGTCCTATATAAGACGTTGGAACCGCGGCTTGAGTCAGTCTTTTCTCTGGAAGCGACAGTGTAACTATCTAAGCGCGGATAGCGACCAAGTGATCGTTAAGTGTTATCAGTGAACTAGTGTTGTGAACTGTGAACAGTGAAATCAGTGATTGTGATTACCAACGACCTCAGTGTGTGTTAACGGACTTTTGATAATTGTGCAAGACGATTTGGACAACTACTGTGGAACATTGTGCTAACCTAGTGATCAGTGGAAATAAACGTTCATCTCATCGGATTGGCATTTTAATACCACCCCGCACGTAACAATAGTATTAAAATGATGTCCAATTAACATGTCCCGCACTATACACCTGTACAAGTTTTCTCTACGGGTCAAATAAATATGTTTTCCTTTCATACGAAGGCGGAGGTTTTTAAATCGCCGAGCCCCTCTCAAAGAGATAGTACAAGGGGTTGTAAGGGCTCTCGTGGAATTATGACGTCATGTTACATAGTTTACACTAGAAGGATTTTTAAATTATATATTTGACTCAGTAAGGATAAGGCAGTAAATGGAAATGAAAAAAAAATTGAAGAAAATTACGTTTCTTGTTATTTTATCATGCACGATTTGTATAAGTTTGTATAAGGCCTTTCCTAACTTGTCTTAGGGTACTTTCCACTTTAGGCTCTTCTTCGGTATGAGAGGGCTGCAGTGCGGAAGCAGCAAAGGCAGCGCGAGTGGCTGCCCCACCACAGAGTAATTATAATAAACTGGACAAAGAGTTTCCAGAAATTATTTTGCGTTCGAGGTTACCTTATCAACCTTATGTCAATATCAAAAAGATAAACAGACACAACAATTGACGATTTTATTTACTAGTCATTATATTTATCCACACAAGACTAGATTAAAAAACCTTCTGGTACACAAAGCAATAAATATGCCTTACCTACAACCTATCCATTCCAAATATGATACTCCCGAGGCTCATAAAATAGTCCATCAAAATTCATCTCCAAGAAATCGCAATCGTAAAATGTATTATCAAGAAGAATCCCATCCTTACCAATGTCATGATGTTTAGAGACCTTCTTTTTATGACGTCATAAAACTTTATTTTGAATATGTTGTGTTATATGGACTTACGGTGATATTCACTAATCCAGTCAAAATAGACATTACAGTTTGCATTAATTCCCAACAAGCTGGATTTTTGTGCAGGCCTTAAATACGTCATTACAAATGATATGTCAAAAGTCCCCATTGATCCCGCTTGTGCGTTGTTTTTTATTCGAGGTCAAAGGTCACAAATTTGCGTGTTTCGCGATTTTCAGAAAAATGGTAGGCTTTATCATAAAAGTACTTGTGATAAAATTGTAGATCATAAAATTATCTATAAAAAAAGTATCAATATTTTTTTTCTACGAGCCATCGTTTCTGGAATAAACGATTCAAAAAGTTAAAAAAGTTGATATCGTCATAATATGCATGAGTACGCCACGTATATATGATGTATGATGTATGATTTTCGCAACTACAAAAATAACTTTGTTTTTCATAGTGTTTGTATGAAAAACCAAGTTATATTTGCGATAGCTATATCTCAAAAACTGCTGACTGTATTTCGTTCAAACCAATTTCGTTGAAAGTTTTTATTGAGATCTACAGAATATATTTTTTCTAGATTTTTCATTCCCTTACTTTAAAAGTTAAAGGGCGGAGGGGGACACACATTATACCACTTTAGACGCGCCTATCTTTTAAATGATTGACTTTGAGAAAAAATAATTTTAGGAACCTCAATGTCATTTTTAAAGACCTATCCATAGACACCCACCCCACACATATAGGTTTGAACAATTTTTTTTTTTATTTCAGTTCCATGTATGGGATGCCCCCCCTTATATCTCAGAAACGGTGGCTCGTAGGAAAAAAGTATTAATACAATTTTTATGAATAATTTAATGGTCTACAATTTTGTTTATGATACTATTATGATAAAACATACCGTTTTTCTGAAAATCGCGAAACACGCAAATTTGTGACCTTTGACCTCGAATAAAAAACAACGCACAAGCGGGATCGATGGGGACTTTTGACATGTCATTTGTAAAGACGCATCCAAGGCCTGCACAAAAAACCAGCTTGTTACCAGTTGGGAATTAGTGCAAACTGGAATCATAATTTAGTCTATTTTGACTGGATCACACGAAGATTTTGACGAACGCATTTCAGTGGATTTGACACAAGTAATGTTAATAATGTGTTGGTTTGACTTATGGAGGTAGGATATACATATAAACAAGGAAGCGCCGCGATACATTTGCCTGTATGTAAATAACTTCAAAAAAGGCGCATACCTAAACGACATAATGGCACATAAAATGGCTGCCATTAATAGTCCATTGATGACCTTGATTGACACAATCTTAGCAATGGCAGCCATTTTATGTGCTATTATGACGTTTAGGTGTCTACCTATTTTTGTAGGTAATTTCAGGTCCTTATATATTTGTCAATAGTTTGACTAGCACTATGCGTTTGTGAGCACTGTGAGACCTCATAGTGTTTTTTGCATAGACGTAATATAAAAAGGATGGTGCACTTCAGATATTTTGACAAATTCAATTTAATCCGTATACTTTATTAATAAGGTTGTAATTGCTATGTAGTACAAAACGGCCCAGTTGAGAGACACCAGGGTGAGAGTGTGTCCTTGTCTAACAACCTGCTAGTCCTTTATATGTTCTATACTATATGTATGGTATATATATATATATATATAAGTTGTCCATAGAAAAGAAAGGGACAAACTCCGTTCAAGGTCGGTCTCATGGGGCCCGGTGTACGCGATCTAGTTATAATAATATGTAGCAGGTCTGTGGTTATTTGTGAATACGGGGGTAATTTTTTGTCTAAGTATATCAAAGAAGGTGTGTAGATCGATGAACAAAATGTAGGAACCTCCAAAGGATTTGCTAAAAATAACGCGTTCTTAAAGCGAAGTCAGAGAGAGTACAGAAGCTAGTACATTTTCAAATGACTTTTATTTATGTTTGTTACCTTAGAACTAATTAACCGAATTGGAAAATTATTTTTTGTTTAAAAGAGTATATTTTCCGTTTGGTTCCATTGTAAATTCATCAAGTTTTAATGAGTATCTTCAGAGATATGGAGATAAACACCTCAAACATGGTCCAAAAATGACTGGCGCGACATTTGAAGTCTGTTATTTTTGTTTTTTAAACGGTCTTCAAATATCTTGACGTAAACACGGGCGTAAATCATGTTTGCGCCAATTCAATATTTTGATGATAGCAATTTAATAGTAAATTCTAATGTTTGGTTGATGCAATATTTCCCTTCCTTTATCACGCTCCCGCACATACCTACTCGCATATGTAAGAGCGAGACCGAAAATACTCGTTTCGGATCGCTATAGACAGTGCTGCCTCTCGCGGAGGTAGAAGGAACAAGTTTCGTCGAATAATTCGCAATGGAGGCGACCGCTCTCGTGCTTTAAATTGAAATGCCTATATAATTGTGTTATCAAAGCTGTGAAGTGTACCATATCTGTGAAGCTATCTACGCAGGCCAGCTCCAAGGACTCAAGGTATTGTGCACTCCTTTTCCTTTCGAAAGCTGCCTTCTTTCTCTTGTCTACTCCCGCGCAGTTTGTCGTCCATCACATGCATCAACCAAAAATCAAATATACAGTCCACTAATCGTCTAACCCGCGCACACATTTCGTGGTTCTTCGAGCCGGATATTGAATTAGTGTTAGCTATCACTCGGATATCTCGCTAAAATCAAAGATCTCGTTGATAAAATCGCTCGGTCGCCCCGCTCAAAACTACCTTCAATTTCTTCATTATTTCTCGTTCGTACTCATTATTTCGTTTTATTTGCGTTTTATTATAATATTCGTACTTATTACTATGATATACGTATCACTTATCGCTAGTTTACCTAAATATTCGATTAGTCGTTTCGCTTAACCCGCATCCACATACAAAGTGTACCTCCATCGCTACTTGTAAATCCCGTTATTCTATTTAATATAATATATCATTATATATTAGATAGATACATGTATTAAAAATAAAATATTATTGTCGTTATATTGCAACTAAACAAAAACTATTGGTCGTTTCGCTTCAACTTAGTTGAGTTATTATTAGTTGAGTCAAGTAGGTACCTACATAAAAATCGTCTAAGTAAACCGCATCGCTAATTTCTTATATACTTATAGGTACTTACCAGGCTGAAGTTTGTAGTAAATCACATTGATTATATTGATAAAAGATATACCTAAGTAATCTTATTGTTGGTTATCTCACTTTAATATAAACTATTATCATACCTACCTACCTATCAAATTGTTAATCACCCCGCTTAGTTAGTAAATCGTAAATCGCTTGTTTGAATACATATAATAAAATTTTGTTTTATATTCGGTCGTAAATAGCCTTCAACTTGCCATATTATACCTTACTATACATTATTTACTTCTGTCGCGTCGCATCATATAGGTACTTACTTACTTTGCACTTACTCGCTGGCGTAACAGCTGTATAGCTACTCGTTTCTCCGCCGCTTATCTGTTTAACTTTTTTTAATAGTTTAACTTGTTGAAATGGCTCATACAGAGATGAATTCACAGTTAAAGATGCTTTATGCTAAAAGAGACAGGATTTTTGCTCGTATGCAAGGAATTTCTAATCACTCTAGTGACCTTCAATCGGAAGCATCTAGGAAATCATTTTTGATTGAAATAGAAACCGTAGATGATTTGCATACTGACTTTCAAAGTGTGTTGGACAAAATAATTAGCATCGAGCTAAAATTAGATCCAGACTATAGTATTAATTATCAGTCGCTTTCTTCGTTCGAGGATCTATTGGGCAGCGTTCGTCGTGCCGCCAAGACATTGAAATTGCAGATAAGTGACGTCAAACCCGTGACGCAATCTCAACACAAATCGCCTAGATTACCACCGATTGAAATACCCGAATTTAATGGTGATATAAAGAATTGGCCGCTATTTTTTGCTAGTTTTCAAAATGCTATACATAATAACAGCTCGCTAACTGAATCTGAAAAATTATTTGATAGGTAAGTTAACTGGCAAAGCTCGATCCGTTTACGCCGGCATAACGCCTTGCGCCGAAAATTATGCGTTAATTTTCGATTTGCTTAAAAATAAATACGAGGATAAACGGCTGGTTGCAACTTCGTATTTAGATCAAATGTTCGATCTCAAAGCTATGTCGTCCGCAAATCCTAACAATCTTGAACAATTTCTCGATAAATTTGCATGCTCAGTCGCCGCTTTGAAAAACCTGAAAGTCGATGATCTCTCAGATTTCGTATTTTTGTACATCGCACTCAAAAAATTAGACCCTGAAACCGCCCGTGCATTCGAATCATTCAAACGCACTTGTGAAATGCCCTCATTCGATGATTTATCGTTATTTGTTCGCGATCATATAAAAATATTGCAACGCACTTCTTCTGTAAAACATGAAGCAACGAAGAAGAGTTTCGATCGTAGAATGGACATGACATCTAAGTCGCATAACACTTCCACTACGCAAGTCTATGTAAATGCCACCTCCAGTTCTCAACAATCTTCGTGCTCCTTGTGCAATAGTAAACACGATCATCTATACAAATGTTCCGTGTTTCATAACTATAACCCGAATGAGCGTTTTAAATTCGTTAAGGCAAATAATTTATGCATTAATTGTCTAAGTGCAGGACATCGTCTATCCACTTGTGGGTCGAATTCTTTGTGTAAAAAATGCAATTCACACTATGTTGTGTTTTCGAAATGCATCTGTAGCTAATAATAATAATAGAAAATCTCTCGTAGCGCGCGCGCACATAGGAGCCCGCCCCGCTGTCGCCCCCCCGCCGCAGACCGCGGGACAGGAGTACACGTCCGTCGCATTGACTAACCGCGCTCGAACTGATGACGTCACTCTTTGTGCGTTATCAGATAACAAAGTCGTTCATCGTGGCCCTACCACGATCTTGCTCGCAACTGCGCGTGTCGTTATCGACGATTCTCGTGGTAATGAACATATCGTTCGTGCTTTGTTGGACAGCGCCTCACAAAGTAATTTTATAACTAAAGGTTGCTGTCAGCGTTTAGGTTTGAATATAAATGATAACCGCACTATTACAACCGTGAAGGGAATAGGTGGTTCGACTAAAAACGTTCAAGGGTCGATAAATATTCGATTTTTCTCTCGTTTCGATCGTGATATTAATTACGATATGAAGTCTCTGATTATAGATAGGATAACTGATTGCTTGCCGACTGTCTCGGTCGATGTTTCGCATTTGTCGAACTTTAAAAACTTACAACTCGCGGACGATACGTACTTCGCCTCCAGTTCGATCGATTTACTGATCGGAGCCGCAATCTTCCCGCATCTTCTCTTGTCGCACAAGGTTCAAGGACATCCCTCTCGTATCTCCCCGCTCGCACTGGAAACTGTCCTTGGCTATGTGATTGTTAGTGAGACACCAACTCATGTTGATCGTTTCGAAACCGCTTCGTATTGTTGTATTGCTGATCCTCTCGATTCTGCAGTTCGTAAATTTTGGGAGCTGGAGGAAGTGAACGTTCCACCCCTCCTCAGCCCAGACGATAAAATCTGTGAAGAAATATATACACAGACGACCTCTCGCTCTGATGATGGCCGATATGTAGTAGCGCTACCTTTCAAAGGAGATGTACATTCACTTGGTGATTCTCGACAAGCAAGTGAACGTCGATTTCTTTGTCTGGAGAGAAAATTGCTGGCTTCTCCAAAGTTGAAGACGGCCTACGACGGTGTCATCAACGAATACTTAGACAAGGGTTATATTTCGCCTGTACCTGCAGACACAGAATCCTCGGATGACCAATCTTATTTCATACCGCATCATGGAGTCGTAAAAGAGGACAAGGTCACGTCGAAGTTAAGAGTTGTCTTAGATGGTAGTTGCAAGACAAGCACTCATGTCTCTCTTAATAACCTCCTCTACAGTGGACAAAATCTTCAAGGGAATTTGTTCAATATACTTGTCAATTTTCGCTTAATTCCAATCGCGCTCTCGGCTGACATTCGCCAAATGTTTTTCAGCATCGGTGTTCGCGAAAGTGATCGCCAATTTCAACGAATATTGTATCGCTTCTCCCCGCAACAGCCTTTACAGGTTTTCGAATTTAATCGTGTCGTATTTGGCCTGAAATCTAGTCCGTTTCATGCGTTACGAACAATTAAACAACTTGCTGTCGATGAAGGTGATTCTTTCCCTAAGGCAAAAGCCATCGTTGACCACGGTCTCTACATGGACGACTTCGTCTATTCGGTCCTAGATGAAAAGGAAGGCATATCGACCTCTTCTGAAATGATCGGTCTGATGAACGACGGCCAATTTGAACTAGTCAAATGGACTAGTAATTCGCAATCGGTACTCGATTCGATTCCGCAGTCGCATCGTCTTTCATCCGTTAAGGAATTCGATGAATCGGAACAACACAAGATACTCGGCTTGTGTTGGTCACCTGCATCTGATTTGTTTAGCTTAAAGCTTAGTGCACCCGCACAAGCTTGTACAAAACGCACCATACTGTCATGTGTCACGAAAATATGGGACGTTATGGGTTTCGTTGCACCTGTCGTCCTTCATGCAAAACTGCTCATCAAACAGCTTTGGCTGTGTGGATGTGATTGGGATGACACCCCACCCGATGAAATTGCTCATGCTTGGGCTCAGTTCAGAGAAGAACTCCCTTTGCTCTCCAATATAAAAATTCCGCGACATGTCGGAATTGTCGCTGATAGTGTCGTCACACTTCTCGGCTTTGCTGACGCAAGTGAAAAGGCTTATGGGGGAGTGGTTTATTTCCATGTTCACAATTGGGACAAAAATACCGTAAGTCTCATAAGCGCGAAGTCAAGAGTTTCTCCGCAGAAAGTTGTATCTCTTGCTCGTCTTGAGTTTGCGCTATACTCATTCTTGCTCAGCTCTTGAACAACATAATTGTCGCTTGCCAAAACCGCTTTCATATTGACAAAGTTTTCGCTTTTTCGGATTCGACTGTTGCGCTCTGTTGGGCACATTCATCCCCTCATCGACGGGATGCGTTTGTAGCCAATAGAGTGACAAAAATACAAAATCACTTGTCACCACATGATTTGTATCACGTGTCCGGTAGAGAAAATCCGGCGGATTGCCTCTGTCGCGGACTAAAACCGTCGCAATTGATTGAACACCCGCTCTGGTTTGATGGCCCTCCATGGGCATGCTTAGATGTCTCGCAGTGGCTTATCGTCCCCTTCAACCCTTCTATGGTAACATAAGTATTTGAAGAGAAGAAACATTCGTTACGTACCGCTTCGCCACCTGAAGATTATCTTATAATTTCGTTGGCAAATCGCTTCTCGTCCTGGTCGAAATTACTGCATTGTGTAGTTTATGTTTGTAGATTTGCAAAACTTTTGCCACAACGTAATCGTATTTCGGCTTCAGATCTTGACTTTGCAGAGTTATTGATACTGCGCGATTTGCAACGATTGCATTTCGACGCTGAATTTTCCAATCTACAAGCAGGCAAACCTTGTACGCGCTCTTTTCAACATCTGAAACCTTTCATCGAGAATGGAATCATTAGGGTTGGTGGTCGCTTAACCAATTCGAATTTAGATAATAGTCAAAAACACCCTATCGTCCTTCCTCGAAAGCATCACATTCTCGATTTACTGGTTGACTATCACCACAAGGTGAATTGTCACGCCGGTCCTGATTTGTTGATGTCACTCTTACGCCAGAAGTATTGGATACTTTATGTCCGCAATTTAATTAGATATAGAGTGCATAAATGTCTGCCTTGTTTTCGACTTCGGCCCAAGCCGTCTTTTCCGGAAATGGCAGATCACCGCGCGTGCCGTGTTGTTGAATCTGCAAAGGCCTTTGTCCACACTGGCACGGATTTTTGCGGGCCTTACAGGGTCACCGTAAGTCGCGGCCGTGGTATTCGATCGACGAAAGCCTACGTGTGTCTATTCGTTTGTATGACAACTCGCGCGGTGTGTATCGAATTAGCTGGAAATTTGAGCACCGCAAGCTTTTTGGGAGCTTTTAAGCGGTTCCTATCCCGTCGTGGTCCAGTTGGTAGAATTTATTCAGACAATGGAAGTAACTATATCGGCGCCAAGCGCACACTTTCGGAACTACACGAATTTTTGTGTTCAAAGTATCATAAAACTGATTTCGGTAATATGTTAGCAAAAAATCGCATAGAATGGTCACTAAACGTCCCTGCTGCAAGTCATTTCGGCGGCAATTGGGAAGCAAATATTAAGAGTTTAAAAAACCATTTGTATCGCGTTATCCGTGATCAAATACTTTCGTTCGAAGAGCTTAGTACTGTACTCGCTCATGTAGAATCAGTCATGAATACACGACCTCTATGTAGAATGCTATCTAGCGATCCTTCGGAACCTCTCGTTTTAACTCCAGTGCACTTTTTGAATCTCACGCCTTTAAAATACTTACCCGCATTAGAAATCGATGATAACCTGCATACACTTTCTCGGTATGAACTTCTTGACAAATTAGTTCAGTCTTTTTGGAAGCGCTGGAGAACTGATTATCTTCACACGCTACAGTCGCGTCGTAAATGGAATACACCAGTCGACCCGATTACTGTCGGGACTGTTGTTATTCTTTTAACCGATAACTGCCCTCCTCTTCACTGGCCTTTGGGCATTGTAGAGGAAGTTTTTCCTGGTTCCGATGGAGTTACACGGATAGTACGCGTTAGGACTGTGACTGGCTCATATATGCGTCCAGTTGTACGTCTTTGCCCTTTACCTAATCTATAGTTGAGTAAACTCGCATGTTTAGGTTAGAAAATCATATTAGGTTAGGTTACATTCGTTAGTATCGTAGATCTTAATTTAGATATAGCTAACCGTTGCTTTAATTTCAATTTTTTTGAAGGCATCCCTTCAAGCCCGGGGAGATGTTTGCGCCAATTCAATATTTTTGATGATAGCAATTTAATAGTAATTTGTAATGTTTGGTTGATGCAATATTTCCCTTCCTTTATCACGCTCCCGCACATACCTACTCGCATATGTAAGAGCAAGACCGAAAATACTCGTTTCGGATCGCTATAGACAGTGCTGCCTCTCGCGGAGGTAGAAGGAACAAGTTTCGTCGAATAATTCGCAATGGAGGCGACCGCTCTCGTGCTTTAAATTGAAATACATATGTAATTGTGTTATCAAAGCTGTGAAGTGTACCATATCTGTGAAGCTATCTACGCAGGCCAGCTCCAAGGACTCAAGGTATTGTGCACTCCTTTTCCTTTCGAAAGCTGCCTTCTTTCTCTTGTCTACTCCCGCGCAGTTTGTCGTCCATCACATGCATCAACCAAAAATCAAATATACAGTCCACTATTCGTCTAACCCGCGCACACAAATCATGCTGCGTCAGAAAATTTGTACTAAGCGTTTTGACGTTGTGATAACTCAAAGTACGTAAGTAGTACGTAAGTAAAGGACATAAGTACGCCTTCTGTTTGGCAAAGCCTTACATATTGTCAAAGAAAACGTGCGAATATTCTATATTTATTTGGCATATTCTAATCACTAATTTTAAGGTATACACTTCGTATTGAGTTCTGAGAGAGGTTTTGAGAGTACGTATTTTGATTTTGCTTCAAATTATGACTTGTTAGACAAAGGTTTTTGCACTACTTTCTTTCACCTAATTTATATAACATCTATTTCGAAGTTAAATTTTATAAATTTCTCAGTTAAAAAAGCTGGAAATGTTATTAAGTAACCACCTTGAACTAATTCAATTTCCTAGTTTTTAAAGAATTTTGAAAAAAAAGTTGTTATACAGCTATCAAATTAGGGACATTTAATATAATCAAAATTACGTAAAGCTAAACCAAAATATAAAAACAAACTTGAAAGTACTTACAAATACAATCAGTTTCTGTATACTTACGCCTATATTATCCATCCGCATAATGCAATGGTCAATATCTTAAAAGCAAACAGTTCAATCCATAAATTGCCAACGCTCAATGATAAATTAAATCGAAACACTGAGAACAAATACAGTACACACAACAGTCGTTTTGTACTCAATTGAGTCGATTCGAATAAGTGCACACTTGAGACATAATATGGACAACTCTATTTGTAACCACTTTGAACTCGTAATAATCTCCAATATTCATTATGTGAAAATATTTGATAGTGTCGGATACTTTTTGACTTGCGAGTTTAGATATTTTTTTATTTAGTAATAGTCCAATGGCTAAAGTGTCGGCCTGGCGATCGAGAGGTCATGAGTTCGATCCAAATCCATTGCATTATTGACTTGAACCCACTCCAGACACAAGCATATTTATAGTTTATTTGGAAGGGTTAACATGACTACTAGTAATGTGCAACCCACATTGCTAGTAAGGTTTAAAAAAATGTTCTGTTTTTAAATTACTATAGCTTTTATATCCCGAACAATTAAGAAGCATTTAGTACTTACATTTTAGTGTTAAGAGCGCGCATTCATTTGACAGCAAGCAGGCCTGTCGCACTCCGCGCTGTAGCTATGAAACTACAAGTACCTCCGCGCACCCGCTAGGATCCAAGTTCAGTCAGTTAAGTGTCACGCGCGTTCTCGATCGGCCGCGCGCCTTACTAGTACCTACCTCAATATTATATTCCTTGCTTCATATAGTAACTGTAAAGAATAACTATGTAAAAAGCAAAGAATGTCACACATAAAATGGTAGGTAGGTATAAATCAGCTGAGTTTCATGTTACAAGGGAATTCAAGTAATGATCTTTAGGGAAATTCTATCGACATTACATCTTGCTTTATTTAGTTAGTTCTAAGATAAATAAATAGGGTAGGTACCTACTAACGTTTACTTCAATTTTCCTTTTTTCTTTCTTAATGATTTTGTCGTGTCATACGATAGTCAGATTTTTATAATCGGAGAGTTAATGTAATTAAAGTACTTATAGATCTCAGATCACTGAGATTCACTGAGATCTGATAAGTATCTCCGGAGATATGACGATAAACGTCTCAAACTTGCTACTGAAATTGACTCGCGGGGCATGGAAGTCGGTGTTTTAGTGTTTAATCTACTTCACTAAAACGGAGGAGGTTCTCAATTCGACGGTTTTTAGGGTTCCGTACCCAAAGGGTACCAACGGAACCCTATTACTGAGACTCCGCTGTCCGTCTGTCTGTCTGTCTGTCTGTCCGTCTGTCACCAAGCTGTATCTCATGAACCGTGATAGTTAGACAGTTGAAATTTTTACAGATGATGTATTTCTGTTGCCGCTATAACAACAAATACTAAAAACAGAATAAAGTTAAAGATAATAGAAGGTCCCCATACAAGAAACGTGTTTTTTCGGCATTTCACGCCATCTATAAACGCTTAGTTAGGTAAACGTCCCATAGATGGCGTTATTTTGAAATGTCGATCCCTAACACCTTTGTTAGACGTTAGATGGCGTTATAAGAAAAATGTTTATGAATTATTATTTTTTGCTGGCGAATAATGATAGTGGTATTTTTTACTCGATCTTATAAAATACTGTAGTGTGGTACGGAACCCTACGAGTGCGAGTCCGACTTGCACTTGGCCAGTTTATTTAAATGTTTGTGACCTCAGAACTCTGTCAGATCTTAACCGATTTGAAATTGAAAATTCTTTTTTAGGGTTCCGTAGTCCTGATAAGGAACCCTTATATTTTCGTCATGTCCGTCTGTCTGTCTGTGTGTCTGTCTGTCTGTCCAAGGTTTTGCTAGGAGACCGTTAGTACTAGAAAGCTGAAATTGTGTAGGTATGTGTGTATATCAATAACGCCGACAAAATGGTGAAATAAAATATTGGATTTTTTTTTTAATTTATTTCTTTTATTTTGATATTTAACTATTACAAAATAAAGTTTTCCTAGAATGAATAAAATACATAATTTAATGTGAACGTACCGGCTTTTGTTCGCGTGTATTTACTTCGGATGTGCTCCGACCAGGTTTCAACCTAATACGTAGGTCATCGTCTGGGAGCGGCTAGGATGGCGGCAACGCACGTCGTATCGCCCGCGCTTCCCGGCGCAACTGACGACTCGAAACAGGCGCTACCATTGGCAAGGGTGGTGTCGTAGATCTTCGGGTGCGCTCGGGTTCTGCGTTCGGCTCTGCCTCCGATTCGTCATCGCTATTTAATACTGTTATGTTAGGTTGTAGGCATACTGTGCTGATTGTGTCCACTGCATGGTAGCCTTGTTGAATGTTGGCATCGGGGTAGGAAGCGCCCAATGTTGGCACCCATGCCGGCGGTACTGTCCACCCACGATCCCGGTTAAAATTAGGATACCTGTTGATTTCGATGGCCTCCCGGTACGTTCACATTAAAATGAATAATTTTCGCGAAAACTTTCAAACTAAAATACATAATTATTTTTGGTCGAAAAAGTGAGTCGTCTCCTACACTATTATAATGTTACAAGTCAAACAACCTACGATTCTAGGCAAGTGATACTATTGTCGCGTTATTTAAATTACGCAATCTAAAACTTTACTCAATTTTAATTGAACGTCACGTATTTTAGTTTAACTGTAGTACTTTTATCCTACCTCGACATTAAACATTAATGTAGTACTTATTATCAGTAATGTACTCATTACATTGTTCTACGAGTATACTTCTACCAATTAAAGGCTTACAAGTTTTCTCATAACATTCAACCCTATAGTAAAGGCCGCGAGTTGACCGAGTTATTCAGACTCTCGCTGTGCGGACTTACGGTGCATTTTACTGTGCGCAACACGCGGTTCATATTTACTATTAGTTGATACTGTGGCGCAAATTCAAGGTCGCACCCGAGGCGTGAAGCGCATTTTGAACGTTACTAGCGTTGTAACTAGGTTTAATCTCGCATTTTTGCTCTCAGGGAGTGCAACTTCTGTACTTGTACTATTCATTATTCTGTGCAGCAAGTCAAAATCTACACGATCGCTGGAACTACGTAACATGGACGGCACACTACATCATCAAATTATATCTGTATGCCTGAACTCCAAACAACAATTATAACAAACAATTTTGATACTTGAATTTTAAAGTGAAACTTTTATTACGTTGCCTTGAATTTTTTCGTCCATCTATCGCATGTCGTGGCATGCATGATGTACCGGTGCTGATTGCTGGACATGATTATAGCCGGTGCTGATTGGTGGACATGATTACAGCCGGTGGTGGATATGAAAATGTGAATATGTCTCGAAAATTTAATACATATACTCAAATAATAATGAGTTACATTAATTAAATTATGAGTCACGTGTATCACAGTTTTTAAAAAACTATCCCCCACGTGTTTGTCTAACTAATTATATCAACGCACTGCCTAAACCACTGGTCTTAAATCAATGAAATTTGGAGGGTGTATTCAATGTGAAATGTAGGTATCCACCAAGAAAGGGTTGTTTGAAATTCTCTCCCTAACAGGGTGAAATGGAGGGTTGAGCTTTCTATGAAACTTTTTATTTTCTGGGTCGATTGACTCGAAACTTTGTACATAATATTCATCAATTTAAATTATGAGACGTCTATCACAGTTTTTAGGGTTCCGAACCCAAAAGGTACCTACGGAACCTTATTACTGAGACAACGCTGTCTGTCTATCTGTCACCAGGCAGTATCTCATGAACCGTGATAGTTAGACGGTTGAAATTTTCACATATGGTGTATTTCTGTTGCCGCTATTACAACAAATACTAAAAACAGAACAAAGTTAAAAATTAAAGGGGGTCCCCATACAAAAACGTGTTATTTAGTGTAGCGCCATCTTTGAACGATTGTTTACTACCTCAGTGTTTTTCAACCTTATTCATGACACGACCCCCTTAATATGAAAAAATAATAATTAAAGTTAAAAGATTAAAGATTGTTTAAAGTTATTGATAAGTTAGACCTGAAAATTTTCATAATAATGTAGCTTGAACGATGTTTTAATGCAATAGTTATTATGTTGATAAAAAAAATAACGTTTCTAGCTTCATGACTCTAAAACTTCTAAAAGTCCTGGGTTACGTTTAACTTCACAGCGTTGCGGTCTGCGATCACTTTGGCCATAGTATTTATAGTTATATATGTTACCTTAAACATATATTTTATATATGTTCGTATCTGTGTGAGATTTTGTTTTTTTTATTTAGTCAAAATTTGTAGATATAAAACATTTAAACTGGCCAATTTTCGATGTAAATATATTATTTTTTATATATATATACGTAATATTTTTGTACATCTGGCTGCATGGTGCTCTTTGAGGGGATATACACTTTTAGGAAAACTAATAAAATAACGTATTTAAGCCCATTTTAGTGGTTATAATTGAGTTGAAACATACCTCTGACGTATATATTTCACGAAACGATGTAAAATAATTGTCTTCGTTCTCAAAAACCATGACTAAATAAAATATTTCAGCTTCTTGGCGCTCTAGAAAAAGGCTTGATCTTTTTGAAACCGTACTTTTCTCCGAATTATCTGCTCGCACCGCTACGATATTACCTTTGAAAAAACCCGAAAATCGATGCGATTCGAATAAATGCTCTTAAGTAATATTGACATCAACAAATTATTAGGACAATGTCTTTTAAGTAGTTATATGGTATTACGAAGTTCACGTTTGCTTCAAAATGCAGTTTGTAGACTTCTTGAGTTTTGTAATTGTTAAAATTGGGACTCAAGAGTAAAACATCTGCAGTACCTACTTGACGGTCGCAGAAATTTTAAACTCTTAATTCATAAGATCTATTTGATGTAATGTTTATCGGCAGACATCATCGTTTACATCCAAAAGAGGTAACCTTGATCCTTGTAAAAACAAGAAATTAAAATCAAAATTATCCTGTGTGTTGTTGTTTATTATTATAAAATGTGGCACGTGTACGCCGGACTTTATTCTTCAGGCTCAATAGCATCGACCTGCATTGGGATAAAACTAAAAGTTGGGATATAAATTTATCCAATGTCCGACTACGGGACACACTGATATTTTTACTACTGCTTTTAAGTTGAAATTGTTTCAGTTCTCGAGCCAAGACAATTGACTAATATAATTTAGAGTAATATCAAGTCAGTTTGTTTGTCGAAAACTACGCCATTTTATTTGAAATTGTTATTTTCTCAGAATAATTACTATAATTATTCTTTATAGGTTATTTTTGGGGTTCTAGACGTAAGATGTCATTATCTTATTAACTTGTTCAAATTGACTAGTTTTATTCAGTCAATAATACGGCCAAGCCGGTGCGATCTGCGTGCCAATGATTTTCTGATTGCCGTAGATCACGTTTGGTTTGAACCAGTCGGTACAAATACTGCTGCACTATCTGAACGTGGCTCGCGTCCGCCGAACCGATTTAAATGAAATTTGGTACACAAATAGTCTAGAGCCTGAGAACGGACATAGGCTACTTTTTAATGCGAAAAAGGGGTTGTAAGGGGTTGAAAGGGGGGATGAAAAGTTGTATGGAAGTATCGTCATCTTAGTAACGAGGCCGCGGCATGAAGCCTTCATGGCTGCGAGGCAGCGCTTTGGAGTGGCTAAGAGCTGGACAAGGGACGGTTATGTGTACATTCTGGGTCCCGATGGCACCCGTCATCGCATCTCTTGTCTAGCTGAATTGCAGCAAATAGCCTCCCCGGCAGTTGTTTTGGACCCGTTACCGTTACCACCGAGGACGACTCGCCGAGCCGAGAAAGCCGCGAAGAAGCAACCGCGCCCGTAGGTCTCACCGGTCTGGCCGTAACTTAATTCAAAAAATCTGAAAACTTACTCGTTGTTATTCTAACTTGTACATATTTTTGTTAGAATTAATAGGTATTTGGAGAAAATGTAGCATTATCAACCGAACCGATGAAAATTATTAAATCATTTTGGTATATGTAAATATATAATGGATTTATTTATAGATAGATAGATAGATAACACTTTATTGTACACCATTACAACAATAAACATTAAATTACAGTTAACATTAAAGCAAGTACAATGGGCGGTCTTATCGCTTAGAGCGATCTCTTCCAGACAACCTTTGACCTTATATAAATGCCTATATAAATATTTCAAAAATCTAGACTAGGTAAGAGCATATTTTGTGACAAATAAGCAAAAAGCTTGTAACACCAGTTAGTATTTATTGCCAGTGCGTTGCGACTCTTTTTGTATAAGTGTTGTATAACCTAACCTACAACCTAACCTACAACCTATGCGTCAACTTGACAAGTCCTTTTTAGGGTTCCGTACCTCAAAAGGTAAAAAAAGGAACCCTTATAAGATCAATTTCTTGTCCGTCTGTCTGTATGTCCGTCTGTCTGTCTGTCTGTCTATCTGTCTGTCTGTCTATCTGTCTGTCTGTCAGTCTGTCTGTCTGTCTGTCTGTCTGTCTGTCTGTCTGTCTGTCTGTCTGTATGTCTGTCTGTCTGTCTATCTGTCTGTCTGTCTGTCTGTCTGTCTGTCTGTCTGTCTGTCTGTATGTCTGTCTGTCTGTCTATCTGTCTGTCTGTCTGTCTGTCTGTCTGTCTGTCTGTCTGTCTGTCTGTCTGTCTGTCTGTCTGTCTGTCTGTCTGTCTGTCTGTCTGTCTGTCTGTCTGTCTGTCTATCTGTTGTCCGTATGTCCGTGTGTCACCACCGATTTTCTCAGGAACGGGTGAACCTAGCAAGTTGAAATTTATACCAGATACTGAAGTCTATAGTCCCTACTAGGTTTATAAAAATCAAGGTCTTGATTCAACACGATTAGAAGATATAGGCAAATTTTGGTTTTCTTGTAAGTACCAAAATTTACCTTAATTTTCAACTTTTTTTATTTTTCAATTCTAGGTCAACCGGGACTATCCTATAGGTTTTGGGTCGAAAACCTATAGGGTACTTCCCGTTAACCTAGAATCATGTTGTGTCATCATGTCATGAAGTTGGCTAGAAGCAAGGTCTTACAGCACAAATAAAGGAAAAATTCCAAAAGTAAAAAAAAAGTTGAAAATGAAAGGGTGACCCCATACACACATAGTTTACGCCAATTAAGACCTCTGAGATATATTAGCGATCATACAATTTAGAGGTCTAGCTTAATCGGTACCTACGAACGTTGGTACGGAAGCCTCAGTGGGCGAGTCCAACTCGAATTGGCCGGTTTTTATTTTTTCAATCGGAACCTTACCTACGTGTGCGACTCCGAAACGCATTTGGCCAGTTTATTTTTTCTTCAGTTAATTTGATTCTTATCTAACGCATCCTCAACCGCATCATCACTTACTAACAGGGAAGATAGTTAGAGACGCCAAAGTTAACACAAACGTGTTAGAGATCGGCATTTCAATATAGCGCTATCTATGAACGTTTACCTAAGCGTTCATAGATGGCGTTATATTGAAATGCCGAAAAACAAAACACGTTTCTTGTATGGGGACCCCTTTATAATTTTAAACTTTATTCTGTTTTTAGTATTTGTTGTTATAGCGGCAACAGAAATACATCATCTGTGAAAATGTTAACTGTCTAACTATCACGATTTATGAGACACAGCCTGGTGACAGACGGACTGACAGACAGATAGACAGACAGACAGACAGACGGACAGCGGATTCTTAGTAATAGGGTCCCGTTTTACCTTTTGGGTACGGAACCCTAAAAATTATCTGTGGAAAAAGTAATTTCCCAATCACTACGTTAAAAAAATATACGCAACTAAATAGTCTTGTTTCATCACAAAAATACTGAGAATCAAACTATTTTTTGGGAAATTTCCATGCATTTTTCTACTGAATTACCATAATAACTAACTTACGTAGTGGAAAAAAATATCCATTTACATATGAGCGCAAACATCGAAGGACAAAAAACCGGGCGATGTGAGTCTGCCTTATTTTCCCCTTAATAAAATTATGGGGGACGAGTATTAGCCATGGGGTAGTTCCGTGATTTTTTGCCCTACGACGGTTGAATACGAATGTTTTCTTATTGGAAAAACGAATAGATTCCCCTCTGACATGTGTTTGGATCGAAAAAAAGATTCACGGAACATATTTATGTGACAACCTCGCGATTGGTAATGGAATCGGTAATAAAAAATATATTTTTGTACGTATGGACGTTTTAATAAGTGAAAAATATGTTTTTACGGGTTCCGTTTTTAGGGTTTTAGGGTCCGTACCGTTATTAATACCCAATAGGTAAAACGGGACCCTATTACTAAGACTCCGCTGTTCGTCTGTCTGTCTGTCTGTCTGTCCATCTGTCACCAGGCTGTATCTCATGAACCGTGATAGTTAGTTGAAATTTTCACAGATGATGTATTTCTGCTGCCGCTATAACAACAAATACTAAAAACAGAATGAAGTTAAAAATAATAGAGGGTCCCCATATAAGAAACGTGTGTTTTACGGCATTTCACGCCATCTATGAACGCTTAGTTAGGTAAACGTCCCATAGATGGCGTTATATTGAAATGTCAATCCCTAACACCTTTGTTAGACGTTAGATGGCGTTATAAGAAATAAAATGTTTATTAATTATTAATTTTTGCTGGCGAAAAGTGATAGTGTATTTTTTGCTCGATCTTATAAAATACTGTAGTGTGGTACGGAACCCTACTAGAGCGAGTCCGACTTGCACTTGGCCAGTTTATTTCTTACAGTAAATTTAGAACATTTCAGGTACGGCCACACCGTGGCGTCCGCGATGCGTGCGCGATCTCAGTACTTTTCAATTGTTTTCTGATACCGTTTGGTGTGAACCAGTCGGTACAAATACTGCTGTGCTATCTGATCGCCGCTTAAATCGCGCACGCAGGACGCTGCGGTGTATCCGTACCTTTAGAGGCACTTACTTTTAGCTGTATCACGACTAAGTACTTAAAACTGAGAAGACAGATTAATGACCACGGCAACTAATTAAACTGAACTCCGGTTTCTATTTCTAATATTTCATACTCAGCGACCTCAAAGACCCGTATGTTACGCTTAACCCTCCAATCTCTAAAATAAACTGCGAGTCTGATAAATTTTATACCATTAAAATATTTGAAATCTTTACTGCGGTCCTTAATGAAGATCGTTAAGTTTCTTTGCCATTGTAATCGATTCTTCTGTTATTAAAATAATTGGAGTTAATAACTGTGGAGATGCCATTGGCTATGCCATTCCTGTCGTGAGCGGATTCAGAGCTTGATTTTTGGGGGCCCAAATAGCTGCTTTGTATTATGTTCCGATCATCGTAGGAGGGCCGTGTGGTGCTAAATATCTTTGTGTTCCGGCAGCTGTCTTTGAGTGCCAGTTCCTATAGACGTCTCCAGATTTTATTATGTTGTCAAGGCTATTGACATTATTTAAATTAATATATGCTTCTTTACGCGTAATAACAACTTCCAACCACTTTACTTCAGGACCTAGCTTTCCATTTTTGCTTATTTCTGGATGCAAAGATTTCGATGCTTGTTATACCATAATTTATTCATTTCTAAGTATTAAGGTACAAAGTATTTTCTGTTTCACGATACGATTTATAATTCATGTGACCTTTGGTTAAGCCATATTTAAGCATAGCAAATAACTTAGTTGTTTTTGTACAGTCAGATCTATAAATTATTTATAAAACCAACATAACCTTTAACCAAATACAAATGGAAAACACAATGCGAAAATAAAATCAAAGAACAATTTTGTGTTATACCGTTTCTTTGGAGACTGGGCCCGCCTAAGGCTCAGGGCATATGAATAATTGCGCTTCGTGGCAATGAACTAGATTATTTTTATATAAAATAATATACTCGTATATACTGTACAAACTAAGCAAGCAGCCCACTTAATGCTATGTGGTTACCGCCGCCTATTGACTCTTGAAGTACTAGAGCGATATTGGTGCGTTGCCTGCTCTGTTGGAGAGGGACCAAATTACTTCGTTTGAAGCTACTTATATTTTATTTTACCTTTGCGTGAAGACCGCGTAAAACGGGTTGTGTGAGAGGACCACGTATCTAAGAAAGGCTGATGAGCCATAGCATAAATACGTAAATTGGTAGGTACTCCACTTTGGTAGGTATATCAGTTGATAGTCAGTTCTGCTAGTCCACTAGATAGTCAGTGAAGTTACAGGTCGTACACATTGAGATATCTCTAATAACTCTACACCTACAGAATGGGAAAATATCTTTACAAGAAAACCCAGGCTCCACCCGGATTTTCTTGTAGTAGACAGTATACTACCAGGTAGGTTTTTTAACGACCTTTTTCCTTAACCGGGGGGCCACTGTGACATGCACACATACATTTTTCGATAGATAAATCCATTGGTGCACAGCGAGGATTTGAACCTACCTTCGGCATCAAAGCCCACTAACTATTCTTGTACTACGCCACTGGGCCCTCTGAATTACGTGAAGTAATGAGGACTAATTTTACAGATGCAGGTGGGTTACAGTTATAGTGATTTTGCCCCCTTACCTTAATCCGTTCCCTGCATTCAGTAATTTCAGGTCAAAAGGTTGAAAATGTTACTGAAACAGGATGGGGTTAAGTGGCCCTTTTAAAGTAAATAGCTTTCAATTAATATGGTTGTAAGAATTTTAACGCTCAATTTTGTTTAAATGCAATTAAGCCGTGTCTTCACTATGAGTTAAATTATCTTTTTTTAGCAATTGTCTGTTAAATACTTTTAATAGAATCTAGAACACATAGGTACCCAGTGGTTAGTGATTTTCCTTTGGTATGTAAAAGTTAAGTTTTCTTAATAATAATTATAGAGGGAGAGGCAGAATCTCCAGAGGGCGATTACCAGAGAGTCCCGTCGGCTTAAAAGAGAGATAGTTTGACTTCTAAGCGAGAGGTCACTGGTTCAAATCCTAGCATGGGCGTTCGTTCACAGGTGATAGGAGCATATTATATCGATGTTCTGCCTGAATGTAAAACAAAATAGCTTAATCAAGGAGAAAATCTGCCACCATTGCTCTAACTACGGTGTTCCCGCAGCATATAGTTTTTGAGGTACAGAGTACTCTAGGTCAATCGCTAGCCTATAAGATATAAAAAAATCGAACTTCATAACATTTGTGTAGCAAAATGTTTTTTGATCACATGGTGGCATGATCAACCGCTCATTCCTTGAAAGACAATAGCAAATACAGTCTCCAACCTCCTTTGTTGCGGTTCAAAATATATAATATAATAACCTGATTTAACAAAAGTAATTCCTACTTAAACCTAAACGTGTTGTTGCTTCATCCACCTAACAATACTCAGCTAAAACTTAGTACTGACAAGCAGAGGTTACAATAGGTACAAAAGTGACAAGCCATCGGCACGTGTCCAGTACACTCGAGCACAAAATCGCTTTACTCCAGTACCCGTAAATATGCTTTTGACGTATTGGACTGCTGACGACACGTTTTTGTGGTGTACTGTAAAGCTGTTTGCTAAAGTGTTTGAATGGATGTGTTTTGGGTGGAATTTTAGTATGTTATAAACTGTGATAATCCCTAGTGAGTGTAAAACATAATGTTTAATATAGTAACGTGAATGTAAGTGTGTTTACATATGCGGCTGATCGGATAATTCTGTGGTATCTTTAGATTGAAAGCTAGAAAGCTAATCAAAAATAAACTAGCCAAGTGCTAGTCAGACTCGCAATCGTAGGGTTCATCAAAAAGAAAATAATTCGATTGAAACTTAATTAGGTATAGGTATTTATTTAATTAAATTAAATGCAAACTTTAACCAATAAATAATTGTTATCGTGTTAACTGCAACTTATTAATTAGTTCACTCTGGTCTCATATCGATGCTGGGTACCTACCTACACACCAGACCGATCGAACGCCAACAAACGCTGAGTAGAGAGAGATAGAGCTACACGCCTGTATAGATGCATCGCCTTCCATTCGCCCATTCCTTCGCCTTCGTTCCCTTGGCGTGTATCCAGCATTAAATGCTGTAATCGACCTGCTAGGCTATTCTGTAAGCTATCTCGATAGCGGAATCCGCGGTGAGATTCAAATTTCGTACGAAGAAATTCACTCGTATTACGTTGGTATACGGTTGAATTTCGTAATACGTAATTTGAATCTCTCCGCGGATTCCGCTGTCGAGATAGCTTACAGAATAGCCTAGCTGGCCTTTATTTGGAAGATGAGTTTAGCGCCAACAAACAACAAAAGATGGCTTATAAATTAAAATGAAAAGAATAATTCAATTTTGAACCCAGTTTGCTAAAATTAGTCTGAGAGTAAATCAAATGAACAAAACAAAGGTTCTAAACCTACATTTAAGTTCGAGCCTAAGTAAAGGTGAGCCCAAAGTAATAAAGCACATTCAAATGACAAATTCACCTTTTGCAAAGCGCTCAAAATTAAGTAAACAAGTGCCTTCAGCTGATAACTGTCTCAAAAGGACGAATTTTATTTTATTTATTTTACAAAGTCAGTGTTTCGGGCTAACAAACGGGTCCCGAATAAATACGCGACGCACATTTCGACGTATATCAAAGAAAGGGAACTTATCTCGATGCTCGCATTAAGGCACTGGGTAAAGGTTACAATTTGAAGAACCGTATGTTCTTTTTCCGCAGAGCTACAACATAGAGTCCTTCCAAAGAGGCGTTAGAAAAATGTTGACAGGTCGTCCACGCATGAGTGACACCTCTAGTGTTGTATGTGTTTATAGGTGATGGTGACCACTCCCCATCAGGTGTGCTGTTTGCTTGTTTGCTACATATATCATAAAAAAAACATTCAGTGAGTGCAAGCTTTCCATCTTCATCGGTTTTTGAAGAACTTGATCTTGGGACTAGTATCTTTTCTGTGTCAAGAAGAATCAAGAATCAAAGCATTTATTCAGCATGTAGGCAGTATTAATATACGCACATAAACACGTCTAAATCATAAATTATAAAATAAATCATAACCAATTATCAAGTAAACATAGCAAAAGCAGAATTTTAACGTTTTGAATTAGAAAAATAAAACAAAAGTAATGAATCATTCAGCTGTCATCCAATCGTTTGCGACAGAATATTAAAAAAAATATTAAAATAGATTTAAACTAACCATACATGTAACTGCGTGTTTCAGTACTTCAGACAATTTTTATATAAAAAAAAGTGAAATAGTGTAAATAATGTGTCTTGGGGCGTTTTGTTTTACCATCGAACCTCTGACTAAAGACATGACGCTCGTCCACATGATTATAAAATTTTGAATGGTAGTCCAAGTCACATTCGCAATTCAAGCGGTTATTAACTCTTGTCATTGATGGGAATTTGTTTGGCGCAGGACAAGAAACAAAAACTTGACCGTGACTTAAATCACCCACTGAACAAATACAATTCATCAATCGGTGCACAGGGCTCGTTGGCTTAAAGGAGAGATAGCTCGCCTTCGATCCAGGAGGGCACCAGCTCAAATTCTAGCCTTGCACCAATGTATTTCTCTATATGCATTCATAAGTGTTCATCCACAAGTGGTAGGAACATTATATCGATGTTCCGCCTGACATGCTTCCAAGAAATAGCTTACCACCATCAAGGAGAAAATCTGCCGGCATAACCTCACAATGTTCCAGCAGGTAAAAGAAGTGAAGCCTCTACTTTGATCGTATAACTTCATGGTATTATCCAAATCAGCAATATCTTTGACTAAGACTTTGAAACTAAGCTAAAGTTCTTACTATAGATTTCAGCATAAGTTTAATTTAGGTATTCCGTCTCCTTCTGGCAAAATTTAATAAAACCAAAGTCACCAAGTACGAACACGGCTTCAAGCGAAATATTAATTCTACCTGGAGGCGAGAAAGTTATGTTTGTTCGTAAACTTTCTTCTATACGCCCGCCCGGCAGAGCTTCATTGCGAAGTTTTCAAGTACTACCTACGTGCGGTAAGTGTTGATTTTCAACCGAATGTTAGACTTGATATAAAATTGTAGATTTGATTTGGGTTTGAGATTCGGGGTTGAGAACTTCTGGCTTCCTATATTTGGAAGTAGCGAACGCAATGAAGGATACACACAATTGTCACGTATTGATTTTGTTTCTTTATAGCACAGTGTGACCTAAACCCGCGCTTTACGCACGCTTTTCCGTGACTTAAATAGTCGATGATTGCACGATGTTTAGCACCCGAGCGCAGTGACGGTGCCAACTTCACGCCGTGCAATAATCTTCTATTTGAAGGAAAAGCGTAGCAAGCGTAAAGTGCGGGTTTATGTCACACTGACAGCTATAAAATGATATACGATACTATTAAGTGTTACACACATTATATTTTTATATATTATCTTAGATGGTGCAACCAATGCATAATTGGTTAAAATGCAATCCATTAATTTCGTCGTATTGAATAGGATCTTACTGTGGCTTAGTTGATCAGAACACCTGGGCATGTTTCCCAGGAGGTGGGGGTTCGAATACCGTCGGTACGATGACATTTTGGATTGTCTGTAACATTCATTATCAGCCGGTGTCAGTCCACTGCTGGCCGTAGGTCTCTCCCAAGATGCGCCACTGAGCCTGATCTTTGGCTCTTCTTTTCCAGTCACTGTCCACCGCTTTGCGTATGTCGTCGCTCCACCTGATCACAGGACGTCCTACGCTACGTTTGCCGATTCGCGGTCTCCACTCTAGGACAAGGCTACCCCAACGGTTATCAGTCCTGCGGCAGATATGACCATCCCACTGCCACTTCAGGGGCCTTATTCAGTATGACCATTTTAAAGTCTTTCCGTGCCGTGTTACGTTATCTCCGCGTTATGGTATTCTCTATGCCAATTTCAAGTACGGTAACGCGGTAGGGTAAGGTTATGAGCGCATTTTGAGATATTGTGACATATGAGGACGTGTAATGCGCGCGTTTTGTATAATTTACCTATAGTGTGGCATACAGAATACAATTTTTCAATAACGTAACGTGGCGTGTTAAGGAACGCGTTATCTCATTGGTCATACTGAATAAGGCCCCAGTTTACTAATACGTTGAGCTATGTTGATAACTTTAGTTGTCTGGCGAATTACTTCATTCCGGGTTCGATCCCGCAAAGAAATACCAAGCATAGCTCTCTCCATAGCTCGCTGAGCGACTTTAAATTGGTGGACCAGTCGAATTGTGAGTGTCCACGTCTCGGCTCCGTATGTCATCACAGGTAGGACAGGTAGGTCTGTAACAATGTCATGTATTTATTCGTAATTAAGAGTGTTATAGCTTTTACAGTAGTAGTATATAGACGCGTTTTAGGGTAGCTTGCAGTCACTGAAAGGGAAGAGCTGAAGACAGAACTTAGTGGCGTGGATTGGGCTCTCCCAATATAATATATATAAATATATAATATATATATATATAATATATATAAATAGGCAGAGGCTTATGTCCAGCAGTAAACTGACGTGTGTCGATAATGATGATGATAGTTTTTTTTTAATAATTGACCTATCATAAGTTTTTTTATTTATTTCGAGGCAATTATAACTTTGCCATTCTAAATATACTCGATAAAAATATAAGAAATAGAGGCATTTGCCCTGCTGTAGGACAAAATATGCTGAAAAAAAACTAAGGATTATCAGAATAATAAATACATTTCAATATAAAATAAATAAATTTAACTTCAAATTGACTTCAAACCGATTTCAAATTGACTTCAAATTTACTTCAAATTGACTTCAAGTTGACTTCAAATTGACTTCAAATAGATATAAATTGATGTCAAATTGACTTGTACCTTTATAGGTTTAATGGCTGGTTTCTGAAGTACATTTATTGAGACTTTATCTACTCAATCATAGCGTTATTGCAAAGATAAACTCTCAACAAATCTACTCAGAAAGCTCATGGCCGGTTTCTTGAGGTACATTTATTGAGAGTTTATCTACTCAATCATAGCGGTATTGCGTAGATAAACTTTCAAGAAATGTACTCAGAAACCGGCCATAAGTCAATTAAAATTTGTATAAATCAGTGTATAAGATAACATATTTTACAATCCCATAACATCAATACCTATCTTATCTTAGTTGTAAATACAACCCAAAGAAACTTCAGTAGAAAATATAACCTTACAAATATTTGCAAAACGGTAATTGCACCGTTAATTACTGACTGCGCAAACACCGGCCAAACCAGTTAAGTCCAGCCCGAACCAGATAAAAACTGGTTAACTCCGGTAAATTGCGGATTAATTAGCGAGCTTTTCAGACACTCGATAGTTTTGAGAGAATGCATGGTTCTAGGAAAATGGTAAATGAAAAATCTGTTTGTTTATTTAAAAAAGTAGGGAAAATGATTTCACAGTGATCAGTTAATCACATTATTTTAGTTTTTATTTATGGAAAGAACCTACAAAAGCTCATATTATTAAAATGTTGAAAGTCATTTCGGGTCGCGCAGCCATTGAGAGTCAGAGATGTGTATACATTTTGGACCTAGCGTGTTCACCATCTTCAACCACAAACACAACCACATCATCGCTTACCATCAGGTGAGATAATGGTCAAACGTTAGCCTAAAATAAATTAAAAAAAAATGTCACACACGGGAAGACCATTGTTGCCTTCATGTGTCCGTAGCCTTTTAGACCATAGTCTCCTCATCACTTAATCCTTGGGTGGTGGTAAATTACCACTGGTGTTAGGTTTTTTAGCGACAGCATCGTCACTTATCAACAGGTGAGATAGTGTTTAAAGCTATATGTAATGGAAAAAAATCTAATAAAATGGTTTAGTAACTTCCCCGAATAAAATCACATTCATTTCACTTACTATAAGGATAAACTAAGGAACTGGCCCTCAAGGATAGCTGCCGGAAAACATTAAATGTTTGATGACAGATTTTCTAACTTGAGTGTGGTAGCTGGCAAGGCGGACACTAGACAGTACCACCATGCGGGCGTTGGGGGTTTCATAACAATATTTTTTTTATCTTCACCGGAAAGTTAAATGCGCTTTTCACAGATGCCCATCTGTGAAAAGCGCATTTAACTTTGTCGATAGAAAAATCCATTGGTGCACGGCAGGGATTGAATTTGGTACTAATATGGTGTAAGTTAAATGGGGTTAGATATGTAGAACATATCAGTTTACTTAGAAATTGATCTCAATTTAATGCTAAATTAAATATACGTCGCTAAAGATCACATTTATCTAGATCGTATCACTATATTTATCTTTAACTGTTTAAACTAAACATGAATAAACCTTTAAAACCATACGCCGTTAACCTAAAAGACACTTAGGAAAACGAGCACCGATAAACAGTAAGTCAGAACGTTTAGATAAATCTATTAATCACAAAAAATCGCAGTTTATTTGCGAGGTTATTGATAGCAACTCTTGTTTACCTCGGGGAGACGTATGCGTTGCATTAGAGTAGGCTATGCGTACACAGGGTGCCCGAAAAGATAATTTAATACCTGTATGTCTCATCTCTATATAATCTCTTATATGGGTTCATCGGTTGGATGGTTTCAAAGTCAATAACGGACATAGGTAGAAACAATTTTTGTGTTTCATATATAGTAGACATAATTTTAATAGAGGATAAATGATAGAACCTCTGCTCTATAATTTATCAGCTTGATTTGAAGCTTCGTTCTATTCAACAAAAAAAAACCAACGGGTTGCAGTCCGGGAGTGCCGGCAGAAGTGAAAACTTGAACATTAATGTTGTACATTTGGTCTACTCTCCCTTCGTCTTTCGAATTTTCGATCAGGTCACGTGTCCTGGCGCGAGTTTAACATTTTTTACCCATCCCAAAAAAAGTTTCTACTCTCCCTCCGTATTACGAATTTTCGATCAGGTCACGTGTCCTGACGCGAGGTTCTGACGCGTGTTTAACATATTTTTCCCATCCCAAAAAGGTCACAACGCCGCTAAAGAAGTTTTCACTTCAAAAAATGTGATTCTTATACAAAACTATGACCAAAAACATGATTAAGAAGATTGATCACAAAACCTCAAAAATTTCTTATCTGTCATAAATTCTAACTTTCATTATAAAACCACCTACCTAATTCACTTGTTAAACCACACCGTTGTCGCGGTATCTTTCACGACGTAAGCGGCGATCATCTATCAAGCTCATCTTTTTAATTTTTTGCCTCACTTTAGGAACATCCTGTAAGGCTGAGTTATAATAAATGGCCTATCGGCATTGATGTATGCGCAGATTATGTGGCATCAATCTACAGCGATTGCTGTGAGGGAACTATTTGCGAACTCAGTGTGATTAGATGCGATGTTAAAAGGAATTTTGGTAGTAATCTATTAGGTTCAATGTAAAGCTTAATCTATTGGGTGTATGTTTAATCAACTGTGCTGCCGTCGATGTATTTATTGGTGTCTGGTATTTTGAAAAGAAAACTAGAAGTTATGTTTGTATCTTTACAGTAGTGATAAACTGTGCGTTGCTTAGTCCGACATCCGTGCCAGTTCCTAGCTGGGTTTTATATTTTTTATGTCTAACAGACAAGCATTTGACCACAATCTTAATTCATGTCAAGTGAAAATGCGGTCTTGACCTGTACATTTTTGGGCATTACAATCGATGTACATTTTTTTTATTTTATTTTGCATTGTATTTGGAAATGCCATGTTCAAAATGTAAGCAACAAACCGCTTTGTGAATGCTATACGGCATCGTATCTAAAGATTGTGCCAAGACGGCGTACCACAGCTATATATGATTGATTTAGTATTCGGACCACAGAAGTCTAAATACCATTTAAACTGCTATGAATTGGACTAATATTGTGGGCCAACTCTGTTGAAAAGTGCGTCCGAGTAATCTACGGTTCCCTTCGTCAGAGACCTAATCTTAAACCTTAACGGATTAGCAACCTGAAGCACAGATTTTATAATAGTTACTACGTAACCTGAAGTGGCAGTAAGCTTATATCACATGTTTGTAAGTGAGGATATGGTTGAGGAAAGTAGCAAGCTAGGCCTAGAATGGTAACTGGCTCTCAAAGACAGCTGCCGAAAGT